>JASJFT010000224.1:0-73085 GCA_030770425.1 Darksidea phi | reverse complement strand
ACTACTAAAATTTTAGCGTTATAGCGCGCTTAGTCATAGTGGGTCTAGCCTCTGCCGAGGTAAAAAGTAGACTCAGGTGAGCTACCTGCACGGATCGTAGTGTGGGCATGTCGCCCGACCATGAAATTAGCTGAGCCGACCATGACTAGTACCGATTTGGAGTAGTGCCGACCATGAAATTCGCTGAGCCGACCATGAAATTCGCTGAGCCGACCATGAAATTACGCGAGGCAAAATGACCATTTCCTAATTAGAACTAGCGCCCTTAAGAATCGATCATGGCCGTTTACCAACCGTGCTGGCGCTACTCCAAATCGGTACTAGTCATGGTCGGCTCGGCTAATTTCATGGTCGGCTCAGCGAATTTCATGGTCGGCACTACTCCAAATCGGTACTAGTCATGGTCGGCTCAGCTAATTTCATGGTCGGATGACATGCTGCCTGTGGATCGTGAGAGGGAGCTCGGCCCACCAGCCGCGCTAATTCCGTGACGCCAGTGAGGGGGCAGCTCAGCCGACCACGCCCTACACGAAACCTCAAACCACCAACAGATATCTCAGACCACCAATAGAAGTCTTAGGCTATTAAATAAATATCTTGGACCTTATATAACGTATTTTACAAGCGAGTTGACACTCCAAGCGAGCTGACACTTTTACCAAGCCTTCATCAAAATCACGCCGAATTCACGATGAAGCACTATGAATCAGTCCAACAATACGCAATTAACTCCAAAAGAAGCGAGAGTACAGCTTTCAATACACGCTATCAACCAAGGCCAGATCTCCTCTATACAATGCGCCGCTTCAAGGTATTCGGGACGAAATGCCTTTTTATGTCACCTTTTTGGGTTATTCCGCGAGTTTGACGACGCGATGGCTGCTTACACTTTATCCACACCTAAGGGCATGCGAATGGGACACGCTCTCCCTGGCTGCATATCTTAACCAAATTAGTGCAAATGCTGAAGGGGGGAGCGATATGGGTAGGCTTCTTCACAATACTCCGATTCGTGACGCTTTAATGAGAGGTCATATAGCTTTTGTCGAATTCTTGCTGGTGCATGGCGCGAATCCAAATGTGGCAATCACTGCTGCTGTAGAGTGGGGTCTTACAGAGCTCGTTCAAAGACTGTTGAACTAGGGGACAGCAGTTGCTGTCAATGCTTTACCAAAGGCAGCAGCAGGCGGATATCTAGACATGGTTCCGCTCTTGCTCGACGCCAGTGTGGATGCGAATGAAAGGCTTGGGTAGGGAAGCCAACCTGCGGGTGCGTTCGCGAAGGAGCACATGGCGATGTTCAAGCTTCTTCTTGAACGGGGAGCAGACTTGCACTGGACTAGGGCAGCAGAGGAGTGTGTTCGGCAGACAAGGAAAGATGGACTAAAGTCGATACTGCGGCCGCTTAAGGCACATGGTGTTGGACCTGAGCCATAACTATTCAATGACTCTGATTATACTCCTCTACACGCTGCAAACAAGGTATCCGTGGCTGTTGGTACTGCTGAAAACGATAGGGTCTAAGAAACTCTCTCCTTCATACATTTTTTCGCCACTATCTGTTTGAGTTCGATGCTGAATTTGTTGGGTGTGGGATGTACTTGTTGTTCATGGTTAAATACGTAGAAGAGCGTCTCTGCTGATGGATGATGGAATTTATCTTGTTAGAGACCGAAAATAACGAGAGGGTGGTTGCAAGGTTGTGTAAGCGTGTAACGAAAAGGATCCCCCGCGTACCAGAAGCAGGTCAGGTACCGTATGCTATTTCCTCACGGCATAAGATAAAAACCAGTATGGGTAGACCCGTTGGACTCCGTCAGAAACTGCCGAAATATGGCAACCATTGCTGCATCATGTAACAACCACTATCACACTATGGTTGACTGTGAAACACTATGAAACAACGTGGTCCGTCGTATTTTGTCCGGATACAAGTATATAGACCAGTCGTTACTCACACTATGTTGAAAGCACAAATGGAAATCTCGTTTCTTTCTCTATAACCACTTCTAACAAGACCATATGTTGGAGTTGGAGGCGCGTGGAACGATTATGACTGAATTGATTGACAATAGGAGTGTCTATGACGACGATTTATATAGCTTGAAAGGAGCGATTATACTGAATTCCGTGGGCTTTGAATCCTCTAGAAATCTCTAGAGTTCCTGAGAATTCTGGGATCACATGACTTGGATTCGGTAACACCATGGTTGACGCAGCCGTGAGTACCTTGTCAAACAATTTCCGTAACTAGTCAATCAAAATCAGATTCATCGGAGGATGAGGGCTGTAAAAGCATCTTTCCATTTCTTTTAATCGGCTACGAAATCAACTGCTTCGCACTCGGCATTCGATCCGGTCCCATACCCTCTGCCTACAGCTACCAATCGTCTTTTCGTGGTCCTAGCTTATATACACTGCATCTAGCTCGAAATGCACGACCATCGCGTGGACTTGACATTGGTGCATTCGGAACAGATACCTGTACTTCCCTCAGCCATTTAAGAGACTTCGAGAGTGTGATGAGAGCTTTTGGTTTGCTGAGTATATCAAGCCATTCTTCCCACCATGGGTGAACGATGTGCTGAGGTCGTTTCAGAAATCTATGATCCACGTCAATAATAGTCACACGTGTGATCTTGAGTACCTACGCTTGAAATGCCTGATAGTCTCCACTTGACTTCACAAATACCGTCGGATCCCCCGTCCAGAACATGCCGCCTTCAGGAAAACGTTCATTTACAAACTTGTTAAGGAGCCAGAGCGCGTCATTTTAGTAGGGTGGTGAGTTTTAGCAGTTTAAGCCCTTTTGATGCTGCTTTAGAGGTGGCTTTCCCGGCTCTGATTTAACTTTGTCTTCACGCCGATACCGTATGCACCTACTGATGGCCCTGCATCTTCTGAATCTAATAGCTGAGTATTGTTCTCAGGCATGGTCGTGACGCTTTCCTGTGGTGCAACTACATCCGTTGTTCCTAGAATGTAATCCCAGAGAGCCTTTAGGTCTTCAGACTCGCAAAGGAATCTCCTCACCGAATGAAGTGGATTTCCGTTCCCATCACGTATAGTGATACGTTCTAGGTCGAATTCTGCTGTTCGCTTGTCTAACCAAGTCTTTGTAGTGATTGCCTTACTCTTGATCCGGACCGCCTTCGGAATGCCAGCGACCTCACCACAGATGGTGAGGGTGCCCGAGAGGGTGACATGAACAGGGAATTTTCGAAGCTGTCGATCTTCCACATCTAATAAAAGCTTTTCGGGGACCGGCTCTTCATAAATTTGGTCTATTCAACCTGACGACTGAGGAAGTCTGCACAAATTGCAGACAGAGCTGTCCGGCGACTCCCGAAATTCCCCATAGCATTACAGCCGTATCGCTGGAGAAGTTCCACCTTCGCAAGTGGCATCCTAGCTAGCGGTTCGAGAGCCTCAACGCAGGCAACCAATGAACAGTCTTTGGGCTGTCTCTCCTAAAAGCCGGACTATTTTTCTTGGTCTGTAATATCTAAATATGCTACTAGGCTTGGAATTTTGTGCGAGTATAAAGACTTGATCTGTCGCCGGAGCTCGCGAGAATAAGGCTCGCCTTGTGCAGTCCGCAAGCCATCTGCGACCCCCTCAAAGAAAACCCTCATATGCGAGGCACTTATTTATATAATTAGCAATGAGCGTCATGATTACGAAAAACGAGGCGAGAAGCAAGGCTAGTCAGTCCTGTGTTTACAATTCAAGAAATGGACCTCAACCTCATCTGAAATATTCTTCGTGCCGGTTTGGAAAGAACGAAGCATTTGCGACCTTCTGTTAAAGCCAGGGTGTGGAAGGGGTATAAGGATCGCTTCCTTTGGAGAGTCTTTATCAAGAATTTGCGGCCTTCCAGCTGCACGTATAGCGAAAGCTTGCCCAACTAATAGGGTCTTCTCATGGGCTTTGCCCGCGGGGGTTTGAATCCCCTCTTGTCAATTTTTGCGCTTCTGGATATTATAGATTTACTGGGGGAATCTGTCCAGGGACTCCCCCTTTGGGTTTAGCGTAGTCCCTCGCTTGACCATATCGGGCATCGCTCCTCGCCTATTAACCTGCCGCTTTTAATGTTGAGAGGGTTTGTTTGTGTGGGCGGTTCGCTTGTGGAATACGTTAGTTGAAATCAGACCGTCTAAAACAGGTGCAGAATGCTACCGATTAGATCATGTATACGGCGACTAGGATTATCAATGAGAGAGGACTTACACCTTTGGGCTGCAACTTCGACCAATCAAATCATGACCGGTTATTTACAGCACTCAACATCTTCCATATGCTTGGCGCAATACCCCGCACTTCTAACCCTAGATAACATCAACTTCCCGCTCATGGTGGACTAAACTTGTGTCCAGCCTGACTTCCAGAATGGCGCTCTTCGAACAGCTGCTCGCAGCAAAATGGCTTATTGCAGCCATTCTTGCAGCCCTGTCTGTATTCAACCTAGTGCGTAGATACATCCGATTGCGACAGTTCAATGGGCCATGGAGCACGGGATGGTGCGAGATAAGGCATGCGTTAGCGATTTTGAGCTTCAAATCGGACCGTTGGTACAAGAGTGTAACTGACAAATATGGTAAGTGAGGAAATCCAATGTAGCGTCCAGTTCCGCTCCCTCCAGATTACCTCTTTACAGCCCATTTACAATAGCAGGGAGCATAGCGAGAATTGGGCCCAATGATCTCCTCACATCGTCACCGGAGCTATTAGCTCACATGAGTGCTGTGCGCGCCCCATATACCCGAACAGCATGGTACTATCGCGCAAGTCGCGTAGAAGCCGGCAAAGACCATATCTTTAGCCAGGTCGATGAAGGAAAACATACGACGCGACGTCATCAGATGGCAGCCGGTGTGAGTCTTCCATTGGTATGTTGTGATATTACACTTCTCATGCCAACAAAAAAAATAGTATTCCGGAAAGGAGAATTGGGGAGTCGAAGAATCGATCGACAAGTACATCAAGCAGCTTCTAAACCTCATTCGCAGTAACTATTTATCCACTCCAGCTTCATCGAAACCAATGGACTTGGCACAGAAAGCCCAGTACCTGACCCTAGACGTCATTAGCGACATTGGCTTCGGTCAGGCTTTCGGTGATCTCGAAACTGACACTGACGTCGATAACTATATCCGCTCGGGCGAGCAGGGACTTAGATTCCTAAACGTAACTTGCGCGCTTGGAATACTACCAACCCTGCAATGGCCGCCATTGGCCAGACTCATTGGTCCTTCCGAGAAAGATAAGAGTGGACATGGCAAAATGATGGCGACGGCGCGACGATTCATCGATGCGAGGCTGATGCAGTCCACTGATAAGCGGTCGGATATGCTAGCCTCGTTTATACGACATGGCTTGAATACAGAGGAGTTACGTACCGAGGCAATTCTTCAAATACTTGCAGGATCTGATACTACAGCGACTGCCATACGAGGGACGATGCTGTACCTTGTCTCGAATCCTCCGGTGTATCTGAAATTACAGAAAGAAATTGATGCAGCTGTGGCTTCAGGTATAGCAACTGGAACAATCGTCTCTGATGCGGCTGCTCGAGAATTACCTTACTTGCAAGCTGTGCTACGCGAAGGTTTCCGGATCCACCCTCCAGTAACGGATATCGCGCCGAAGCAGGTACCCGCAGGCGGAGATACTGTTATCGTCGAAGGCAAGTCCATTTTCCTGCCGGGAGGTACGAATGTCGGATTCTCGGTATTTGGCCTCACTAGTCGTAAGGATATCTTCGGCGAAGACGCTGATCAGTTTCGACCGGAGCGATGGTTAGTCGGTGATGACGAAGGCGAAACCCACCGTCTCAATACGATGAGGCGCGCTACCGAACTAATATTCGGATATGGAAAGTATCAGTGTCTAGGGAAGAATATCGCATGGATGGAGTACAGTAAGGCAGTCTTCGAGGTTGGTCTACCCTCATCACAGTGGCCGTGTATACTGATCCACCGTAAAGCTTTTGCGACATTTTGATTGGGCAATTGCTGCCCCTGAGAAACCATGGAAAGAAGTCAACTATATTGGCATATTTATACATGAAGACATGTGGGTTACAGTTACAGAACGTCATTAGGCTGCAATATTTGTTCGAGTTCATCCTCTATCTTCCGAGATAATTACGGTGAGACAATTGGTGTTATTTCCGTAGCTTCCCTACTGCAAAGTTGAACATGACTTCTATCTCCATAATGCAAAAAGTATAACTCTCGTGGACTGTCTTTCTCCCCACTCCCAAAGGCCTTCTTCAAGAAGCCAGATTCAAAGTGTTTACTAAAATTCAATCCTGGTCAAAAGGCCAATGGAAATGATAAGGCTGTGTTCTCAAGTTATCGAATGGGTAGCAGCCACCGTGTCGTCAAACTCGCGGAATAATCCGAAAAGGTAATATAAAAAGGTATTTCGTCCCGAATACTTTGAAACATAAGAAGGTTGTTCGTTAGAGTCATTACCTAAGGCTCACGTCATAGTATAACTACAAGGGTAACGGCCCGAGCTTTATAAAAGAGGGTTTGGTGTGCACTATAATATTAAGTAGTAGCGATAGTAGTCTACTAGACTCGAGAGTAGGAAATATAACTAGCTACTTACTTTATATCTTATAAAAAAATTCTTTATTAGCTCTTTTTTTAAGCCTTTATATAATAAAATATATTACTAGCTAGCTAGAGAATATTATAGGGAAGGTAGAAATATACTATAGCTTAGATATGGTAGAAGTTAGGTCCGAAATCCTAACTAAGCGTTTTGTATAGTATATTCAGCTAGGGCTATACTCAAAGAGGCTGTATATATATGTGCTGAATGGATATATATATAGATGACGGCCTATTGTTAGGACTCGGTCACAGTAGGCAGCGCAGGGATCAGAAAGTATGCTAAGAAAGAGTTGTTATCACTCTGGTGCAGACGAGACGAATCGCTACCCCGCACGAGTCAGGTGACCCACACAGGGCTGAAACTTGACACCTATATGAATATGTACTGGAGTGCGGCCCGACATTAGGTACGCAGAACATTATTACGACCCATATTTTGCTTTTGTTTGACCGCATCTGTAAATCAAACTGTTACAAGGTGTGTAATAGTTGCTCCCACAAGAGGGCTTATCGGATGGTGTCCGCCCCAACTTTAACCCGCTTGTGGTCGCCGCACCTTGGCAGCCGTTTCCGGTATGTAGTGCCGAGGCGACTCGAACACCTCTTGATTCGTGTATCGCATGGAAAATGACGTAGCAACCAATAAATATCTACGCCGCCAGAGCATGTATGACTGGCTAGGAGACGTCGTGTTACCCGACTTCGCTTAGAAGGAACCGGAATTCCAATCGTTAGAGCTGCGTCGCAATCTAACGAACAGCACACTCGTAAGCACGTTGTGATCAAGGGTATGTGCCCTCACTGCATTGGCGGCATGGATGTTGTTATAGGTCCCCGTTGCTGGGAACGGGAACAAATTAAAATTGATCATGTCTCGCTCAGCTTGCATCTTGTCGGCGCCTAGGTATATTAAAACGGGGAATCAGGAGATACGGTGATACCAAGTGTAACGGCGATCAATATCCGGAAACGGTGCAGACTCCAACTCAGCCCGCATATACACGCCCTCGCGGCCGCAGCAATATAGCATTATCCGATATCCCTGGAATTAAGGATAAAATCTTTTTTGCTGATTTCCTGCCCGGAGGCTTGAGCACTTGTACCACGGTACCACATGTGCACGAACGAGTAGGACTACATAAACAGCACAGTGAAAACAGTCTCATTTTGCACGACTGAGAGATGAATCCGTACACTCAGCCGTAAGCTCAACAGCGGGTGCGCGGGTTCGGTGGGTGCTTACTCCTTACGCCTGTAAGCACAGAAGGAGGCAGGCCTTTTCCGCCCCCAATGCTGACAGGTCTAAAACGGCAACTACCTCCGATATTTAAACAACACCCACGACGAGAATTTCCTCTAAACTGTTTCGATCTTATCAACTGTAGTCCACCTTCAAATGGCGGGTCGCGGCACGATAGACGACTATTCTTTCCCCCCCTATATCGGCGAGGTCCTCCTTAGTTCAGATCCGGTTCAAGCCTTCTTCGCTTCGGGAATGTGGTCTTGGCTAAATGAGAGTCGCTACGACTGCGTCAACGCTTCAGCGGTATTCGGCGAGGAAATACATTGGGTCTATAGGCTGTGGGAATGTGCGATCTACCTGAACGTCACAAATGCTTTCCGGCTCGGCATCCTTTCCGAGACAAACTCTTCCGCTCTACTGAAGGGACACGTGGACACGAGTCTTACTAAAGCCGGAATGGGCACTTCGACTATCTCCTCCTGTCTCTCGGCGATGTGCGAAAGCCTGGAACATTGCAAGCAGATAAAGCCTCATGTCTGCTTACCAGATGCGCTCACTATCAACGGGTCCATGTTGAATCTCGACCCCTTGGACACCTGCTTGGTGTCGATATGTGCCAGTCACCCCTATCCTTTGGCTAATCCAGACATCGCCGGCATTGGAATTGTCTCGTCTTATATAATCCAAGCCGGAACCACGCTGCTCTGTGCTCTTGCCCTATTTGTCTTAAATTACTTGATAAAGCGGCAGAACAGACACGAAAGCTCGACCTCCAGCAGTCATATCCGCGGTGTCGGCGCGTCTCAAGCTCTCATGAGCAGTCAGAATGTTACATCGGCAACCGCAAATCAAATCGAAGCAGATAATAGTGAAGAGATGAGACCTAGGGAAACACGCGATCAGCTTCTCTTGGACCCACAAGCAAGCGTTGGGTCTGGACCAGTGGAGGAGTTAGATCAACAGCCGTCCAATCTCCTGCGATACCACGATGCCCTCATTGCCGCTCTAGTCGAGTTTCTCAAAGCCCAATGTTTCACAGCCGTAGCAGTTTCCATCGCTGCCCTAATAGTCCTCAGCAACCAAGACTCCTTGAGCCTGCTCGATGTCGCCGCCCTTGGGACAACAAGTGGAATCAGCATCGTCCCGACAACCTTCACCTTTTACATTCTCGCGACCTTCAACACCGACCCGAACGACCCGCGACGGAAGTCCTGGTACCTATATACCCTATGCCTGTGCAGCTGGATTCTAGGAATTTGGGTCATTCTCAGCCCGGAAATGTTCAAGATCACCAAAGAAAACAAGAAGTCTCATATCTCGTTCTTAGCCCACCCGCAGCACCCAAACGCCTGTGCAAACGCTTCGCCAAGCAACCTGTGCAACAGGGGAATTCAAGTGATTGTGTACCCGGAATACACATTCTACTACTTGCTCTGTATTCCCTCTATGCTCGGTCTCACACTCTGGCAGCTCTCCACCCTACGCTTCATCCGCGAATCCCCCTTAGCTTTCCTCTACAAGCCCTCGGACAAACGTATCTACCCCCTCTTTGTCCTGCTACACTTCTTCGCAATCGGCTTGTTCGTCGCACCCTTCGTTCTCTTCTTTAAAGGCATCGGTGATTTGTTTTATAGTGATTTGGTTAGTTTTGATTGGAATTTCGGGCAGATTGTTGCGCTGACGCTTTGGTTGCCGTCCTTAATGGGGTTCGTGTATAATATTAAGGATGGAGTGGGTCCGGCGCATACGAAGCAGATGCCGGTTGGGTACAACACGAAGAAGGTGTCTTGAAATAATAAAGAGGAAGTGATAGGATAGTAAGTTAGAATAGGGAGGCGGAGGTAGCGTCGTCGTAAAAGAACTAGATAGTAATGTAGCTATACTTTTGCTAATACTACGATATATGTTGAATGGCCTATCGTCCATCTAAGGATAGACCTATGGGGGTTTGATCAAATTAATGACCAGATAGGTTGTACGTACGTACGGAATGGAAATAAAAACAAAACAATTCAATTCATAGATGATTCATAGTTAATTAAAGGGACTTCAGATGGAAGCCCCTTGAATCTGAAAGAATCGCGCGATGCTCCGTGCGTAGCGAATCGCCAAGGAGGCAATTCGTACGTACGAATCACGCGCGAACGCACGTGATCAAACGTGCGAGGTCGGTGCTGGAACTCAGTGAACTAACAATATAAGTATTTATAGGATTATTAGTAATAGCTAGTAAAGGGTAAAAGCAATTAGTTATGATTCGAGCTTATAACTATTATATATAGTATAGAATTAAAAGTTAAGTACTTTAATTTCTATATAAGCTAAGTACTTAGCTATTTATATAGAAAGAGTTCCTAGTATAGACTACCTAGGGACTAGGCTTGATTAAGCACTTCCCTATTTCCTTAGTATCACCGCGTTAACCGTTGCTTTTAAGTAATCTCCTCATCAAATGGAGTCCTGAAGCGTTCTATTGCACAGACAGCCGTGACATTATGACTTCCATAGCATAGGTGTTATAACAGCTGATCCAACCTCTGGCAACTCATTACCGTCCATTTCATGCCGTCGAGGGGTTCCTATAGAGCTAAATGAAACTCTTTCATCACTTCGTCGTTGCTCCATCTTCGATCGCATCGGCGTTATATGCACAAAAGATAGAGGATGCGCAAGCCATATCATGAGGATTTGGTGCTTCAGCTGCCACTAATTAGTAGGGGATCAAATATAAGTAGTGCAACTATAAGTAGTGCAACTTACGATTGGCAATGGGTGCAGACCCGACAATAGGCAGGAGAGCCATGATCCAAAGAGCGAAATGCATAGCTGTAGCGGTTGGCAGTGAATTGGAGACAATGAAGGGCTTGTATGGACACTGGATGGTCGGTGGTGGTTGATCGAGGGAGGAAATGGCTACCTGGGTGGGCCACCAATTATACAAAAGCCCTCACCTCTAACCTGTTTTCACCTTCTAGGCGTGGAGCATTAGTCATTATTGTTGTTTGCCTGATTTGGATAACGAGTCATCATCCGGTGAATATTACAATGGGGATCCAAGTAATACTGGGTTCTATGCTGGCCTTAGTAGTGATCTACACGGACGAGGATCCACCCATTCTACTTTTTCCACGGAAATCTCTCCCTCCAAGCAGTTGCCTGGTCTTAGCCTTTGCTGACGTTTCACAGGCACTGTATCTCGGCTGATGCTACCCCACCTATTACTGGGTGAACTGCCAGGATTCGTGGTACAATACGAAGGAACTCGTTTTCCGGAGTCCCCGGCACCGCGCTAAAATACATGAATTGTGGTGGCTCGGAATGGCCGAGCTCCTTCCTATAGTTGCAATGGGCATCAGACCGTCGTTTCTAAATCTATGCCCAAAGATCAACGCAACCGTCTCCTAGTGGGTGGGTTCGCGGAATCTGGAAAGCGATCTGAACTCGTGAGTAACGCGGTTCCAACGGTGCATTGATGTCTTAGAAGATCAGTTACAGTATCCTTGTTAATCATGGACCTGGGTACAGATACTTCTCATTTGCTTGAGAGGAAAAGGATGCCTTACTTTTCACATTGATCGGCTCGGCAAAATTCTTGGAGATGTCTAGGTATATTCCTACCACTTTCCGCATTAGCCAATGTTGAGAAACATCAAGCATACAAGCTGGTTGCAAGCCACCATGTCGCTTATATACCCCAACACTCGGCAACCCCAATTAAACCTCGCAGTTTAATTTATGCAGAGAGTCGAGTCGACTTACTTAACGTGCTTCTTGATAGTTATTTTGGATGGCCTACATCCACTCGAGAGTGCACAGAGTTGGCAGTTGATGCAACTTCTTCTGCTACTGGGCAGTTATGGACGCTCAACGCCACCTGCTATATGAAGACAGAGTTCACACTGATTTAGAGTCCACCAATGTGCCCGCTCTTTCAGAGGCAGATTCTTCATCGTTTCTTCATACAGAAAAAAAGGGCACCGTCGTTAGGACTGCAGTACCATGGCTTCTCCACACCATCCTGATCTTGACTTCGGCTGCGTTCTTTATCTCAGGCTTTGGTACACAACACAAGGTAGAGCGTCCCATCTCAACCTTTCCACGTATGTTCACTCTCTCGAGACATTACAAACAAAAATCAACGTGACCAAAACAGCCTCGATCCTTGGGGAAGCCCGGGATACACACACGTTTGCCCGACGATTCAGCGGCACGTTCAAGTTGCCGTCTACCTATAAGGGACCGCCGAGTGAAGCAGTCGATGAAGCCTGGGACAGAGTCACGCCAAGTAAGTGATTCTTCTTTCACCATTGAATGATCGAGTTTGACACTAACGGACGATAAATAGTGCACCTCATCCGGATCACTAAATCGGAGGTCCAAAGTATAAACGCCTCCAAACATGCCGCAGAGATCTCCGATAAGGAAGGCGGTCGCATCGCCATCTTTGAAGCTTTCCACATGATCCACTGCCTCGTAAGATACGCCCGTATGGCCAGACACTACTTCTTCGCTGACCATCCCAATGGAAAAGCCTATGGCAGAACCCATATCCAGAATACTACTCCAAAATGCACGCCTACAACGAGGCGCACCGAGAAGAGTGGCATGAGCATGTCGACCACTGCACCGACATGATACGTCAGAAGCTGATGTGTGATGCCGATGCGTCCTTGATAACGTACAACTGGCTCAAGAACCATTACTATCCCCACCCGAATTTCAATGTGCAACACCAGTGTCGAGACTATGATAGGCTGTTGGAGGTTGCGGAGCAGAGGAGGATTGAGAGGACATTTTTGAGGCCAGAGGGGAAGACGGTTGTGGAATTTGAAGAAGAGACGCCCTTTGTAGTAGCGAGGCAATGTACTGCGTTGTACTCCTAGCCGCTGCTTTAACATGGATAAACATGCTGACATATTGTAGGCTCAATAAGCTATACTAATAGGATTTGAGGCAAGAAGAAAGCGCTGCTACATGTGACTAAACTCGATGCAGAGTTCAAGCACGGCATGCGTGACTTTCGCGACCTCTTGCGCAGACAAATAAATTGTCTAGCTCTGCAGAAAAACGCGGCAGAAAAGATAAAGAGCTGCCATCTGTCCGTCAGCGATGCCCAAGCAACACTCCAGGATCCCCACCTGCATCAATCCCACGCCGTAGCCCGCGCCAATCTAGAGGAGGCAGAGAATGCCATACGGGATTCTAGAGACGTCATCGAGAGCCACGAAGCCTTGTGAATCATGTACAAAGAGCAGGTAAAAACTCTGACTTCCAAGCTATCAGAACTGCGTGTCCGGCGCGCCTGTGAGGCGGTCGTTACCATGCTACCCCGCGAGCTTCGAGACTACATCTATTCAGACGTGCTCGTCAACAATATCCCCGACGGTAGGTTTATTGCGCCGGGCTGTGCCATGACAAAAACCAGGTATCGTATTGGCGTGTATGGGCCGGAATTTAAGGGACCAGGCGATCTTTACGCACACACCTGGGCGTCCGACACCGTTGGTCCTGGATTTCTTCGCGAATTGACGCAAACCTGGCTCCCTCATACCGACCTCTACGTCTCAGACATCAGCCTCATCGAGAGCTGCCTGCATGGAACCGGTTGGGATGTTGGCATCGCCCCGGCGTCGGTCGTATGCAACGACAACATTACCCTGCATCCAGACAGCCTGTTGCAGCTCAAGGCGGGCGCAACACTGCGCTTCTTCCTTTGGGATCCGGAGCCCGGCAATTGGCTCTTCATACTCACACAGAAGACGTCCGACTGCATCGAAGCCAAGCTTTTTTTTTTTCCTCGGGCCACATCTCCACAAACAGGTCGATGCCGGATTCACCGTCCACATCGCCCTCTGCTCAAGCGCTGGCCGCATCATCAAATCAATGCCCTTCAGCGGCTCCTTCACCGGCTCCTACGATTGTAGACCCGGTAACTTCATCTGGGGTGCTGCTTTTAGCGAGGAACTCGATTTCGTTTCGCTTTTCGAAGAAACCGCATTCGATTTCCACTCGCATCCCCTGAAAAGACGCTGCGCTAGCTGGTTCACAGCGATGTCCCGTGCACTAGTGATCGCGTTAACTGCTTCTGTAGTAAGAGTATTTTTTCTTTTGTATATACATGTGCGGCTTAAGAGCCTTATAATTCGTAGATAACTTTAACTCGCTACTAAGCTTAATAATAACTCTTCTTAATAACTATACTTCGAATATAGGTATAAAAGCTACCTATATAAATAATTTATTTATCTCTACTACTTTTAATTAAATTAAGGCTTAGGCCGTTGTGTAAACTCTTTTGTGTGATATTCTGTTGTGTGCTCTCATTCGGTCTTACTAAGTAACCAAGTATAGGAAAGGACCAGTATGCCACGACAATTTCCGCTACGTTAACGCCAAGCTCTCGACACCTGGCCATTTCGTGGAAACGTCCCATGGCTGCTGGTCCTGATCGGGGCTTGGCGGTTCCGCCGTTCGGCCTTCGAGACGACCTGAGTAGTACGCGACAATCGTGTGTCTGAAGGGCTACCGCGCCTGTTCACGCTGTCGAACGCGCGAATTGTGTAAAATGATACGATTAACGCTTTTGTGTAACTTGGGTAGAGGGCTGTACCTGTTTGTGTAATTTTTAGATTTTAGCTTTATACCCCTGTGTGTTAAAAAACAATAATTAATTAAATTAAATTAAATTAAATTAGTAATTTATTATTTAAGTACTAAATCTATTACTTCTTTAAAAGCTATTTATTCTTTAATATAGTAGCCCCTATTCTATAGACTAAAGAAAACTTCTTCTATTAAACTAATCTTATTATCTATTTTAAGATTATAGTAGAGGCTTTTAAAATTATTTTTATTAAAGAACTTAGAACGAATAGATAAGTTCTTAAGTATATAAAAGTATATAATAAAAATATACTAATTTATAGTAAGTCTTATAAAACTACCTATATTAACTATTTAATCTAGTCTATTAAAAATTATAAAGAACTAGTACTTTATAGATAGGGAGGAGGCCCTTATTTAAGCGCTAATTAGTAAGCTAGGACGTAGCGAACTTCTCTCTTCTACGGAACTAGTATATATCGACGCCGTTCATACGTATCTAAGGCTAGGAAACCTAATTTATGAGCGTTGGTACGGATGTTTGCTTAGCTTCTGTTCTAATAGCTTCTATATTGATCACTACTCAAATTCATCCGTGCGAAATCCACTTCTCAGAGAGCTCTTGTACAGGTCATGCACCATGAAGGAAACACCACCTGTCCCGTGCACCAGGGTCCAAACCTCCCACCGAGGAAAGCTACGCACACACGGGCACCGGTTACGATAGGCTCGACAACCCGTTCCACCGTCTAAATGATAGCGACGAAGTACCGGCGTTTGCGACGGGCCGCTTTACAATACCCGCTTGTCCAAACCTATGGCTAGCGACCACCGAACTCAGCTTCAAAGTCATCCGCTCTACGAACACCTTGGGCTGGATTATGGTCCTGGCCTCCAATCGGCGCCTCGCATTGCGGACAACGAGCCTCTTCCATTGGCATACCGCACTCGCCAACGGTGAACTGTGATTCAAATAGTTAGCACGTTTCGCTCATATCAATCAAGCGTTTGATGACAATCAACACTCTTACCGGATGATTGTTCTCGCAATAGTACCAGTGGCCTGTACCGGAGAATTGTGCCGCCATCGCTCGATATACCTCCTGCTTTTCCTCTGAGGTCACGAAACTGTAGTGAGCGTCTCCGTTGATCAACTTCTCAGCTTTCTCAGCGTCGTCCTTCAAATACGCCAGGGTACCCGGATGGTGCAAAATGAGTTTCTTGACCTCTCTTAGGTGATCTCTCGCTTGCTGATGTGTGGACACAGTGGCTTCGGGAGTCGATTCACCTCGCGCGTTAGAGTTGCGGAGAACGAACGTCGTGAACAGCGCAAAATATATACGAGCTTCGGCTTCTTGCTGCGGAAATTTGGCATTTCGACTAGCACTGATAAGCGTCTGACACACTTTTGGGAGTCCTTTGACTCGTGATGCGACTGCGTCGCGCAAAGCAGAACAGACTCGTGAATCGATGGAGGGATTGCTGTAAATTCCATAGAGATTCCAGACAAGAGTCCAATTTAGACGCAGGGTGAGACATTTTGCGCGATATTGAAATCCCGTCTGGATGAGCGACTCATCGAACTCGAAGGCTTCCGGCTTTTTGGCATTCTGCCCTCTGGCTACTGCGGCTTTGATGAAATTGTTCACCCTGCCAAAAGGCTGCTCTTCCTTTGTTACGGACTTTGTGAATTTATCAATGGCTTGGAGAAGCCGAATTACCTCAGCTTGATAAGCCCTTACCGAGTTGCTGACTTGAAGAGCGGATTTTGCCTCTCCATTGGCTTTAGTCCACTCCACCATGAACTTGCGTTTCTCGTTTTCAAAATGCATCTCCCTGTCCCGTGTGTCGTCCAAGAGCCCCGCAAACTTCGTACTCGCGAATGCGACGAATCTGCGCGTCGCCTCGTCGAGTAGAGCTCTCTTAACGATACGGTTATAGCGATTGATATCCCGAAGGGGCACACGACATTCTGGACATCCTTTGGCCGTGGTTTCAGAAGCCAGGATTCGTGGGGATACTTTCGGGGAGACGATCTCGCCCGTCTTGGGGTTGGTGTCATAATGTTGACCGAGTTCCATGATACCGTCAAGACTGGAAATAGTATAGAAGTGTCCGCATGACAAAAATATCAATGGATTCTCGTCAATGTCGATCTCGCCATATTTCTCGAACTGGATCAGATCCACATTCCGCTCAAGGATATCCGGAGTACAGCAATTCCTGCATAACTTCGGATCGGGGCACAGCTCCCCACAAATTCCGGGACATGGGTGTCCACAACGTAGCGTCTTTTCACAGCGTCGATTGCAAGGAATGGTGTTGCATGGAACAGCGCAGGGCATAGTACAAGGCTGTTGTCTGTGAATGCATGTCCATCCGCATTGCTCCGCGCAAGGCGAACAGGGTTCGCTGCACGTTTTAGGGCATCTGCTATGTTTGCAGCGTACCTCACACGGCCGAGAACAAGGAGCACAGGATGTCCTAGGGTGGCATGGACGGTCGCAAATGTGCGAACAGGTAGTATAGGGTCGTCCGCAGGGAATTTGGCAGGCACCGTGATCGCCAGTCTGCTTACACATCCCGCAGGCTTTCCGGCAAGTGTGTCCGCAAGGTAGTAGGGTCTCGCAAGGATGTGAGCAAGCCAAATCGGCGTCGTTCGCATGACATCGTATCTTGATTGTATGCCCGCAGGTAGGCATCTGACGTACCACTGATTGCTCGCATTTTATGCTGGCAAGATTTCCCATATTTTGGCATACCACCTCTTCGATTTGATGTCCGCATGGAAGCCAAACATTGGGAACCTTTTCAAAGCAACCACCACAGGGGTCACTGCATTTCCTCCTACACGGATGTCCGCATTCGCGTAGTCTTGTGCACGTTTGCATACACTTGACCGCTCCGTGAAGCGTGCTGGAGTGGCACTTGACCGTACAACTATGGCCACACCTCAGTCGGAGCCCACATTTCTCCGCACATCCACCTTCTGGGGCATGTAGGGCGAAGTCGTCAGGTGAAGAGACGAAGATCTTGTGGTTAGGATGGCGGGAGCAATGCAGTTCCAGCTGTAGACCAATATTGCCTTTCTTCTCGAGCCGCTCGATAACCGATGACCACATTGGCACTCTGGATGAGGTATAAGCGTCGCCGATTATATACATTCCGTGCTTTGCGCGACTAAACGCGAAAGGTTAGTTACCGACAGTTCTAGATGTCAACTCTATATCTTGAGCTTCCGCTCCTTACCTCAACAAGACATTGATCCGGTTAGTGGTTTTGAGAAACCCACAATTTTGATAAATGTTGCTCCGTACGAGGGAAATTATCACAACAGTTGCCTCTTCGCCCTGTTTGACAAGTTGTGTAAGTATTCAGTAAGCCAAAAAGTAAGGTGCAACTCGTCTTACCTGAAAGTTGTCCACGCTAGCGATTCTTAATTCATCTAGTAGTTTACCTGTTCCTGCCTTCTGCTGTTGTTGATATTGCCCTTGTCGCGGTCGTTCGGCAGCGATACCGTTGTCTTCCGCCTTTGCGTCTAAAGCATCTAACTCTTCTAGATCCCTCTCACTGATGATCAGTTCCATCATCTCCCCTAGCATCTCTCTCAAGATTCGCAGTTGGCCCATATAAGGCGTCAATACCGCAATTTCGCCTGGCTTGTACTTCCCTTGTCTACAGAGATGTCGCACTAACGCCGTGACCATTCTGGCTTCCCACAGGTTAGTTTTACTCTGCATGGGATCCTCAGGATCCCCAGCATCCTCATTGTTGCGATGGTCGAGCCAAAATAGCCTTCGCCTCATTCCATGGACCTCTGGGTACAGATACGTGTCAGGGTGGTCCCTGAGACGAGGGTAAAGAGTCTCGCGAACAAGTGAGGCAATCGTAGGATGCATCCGTCGTTGATGATCGAGCTGCGCGACAGGAAATTGGCTCCCATCCGCCAAACGGCTATCGGCAAGTCGTTCAAACAGTGATTCATCCAGATTATACTTTGGCCCCGCTCGATAGTATTCCTTGGACAGCTTGAGGTTTGAAATCCGCGGGCGCAACTGAAGATGATCTCCAATCAGGATTGCATGCTGAATGGACGGCAACAACACGTTCAACACATGCGCTTCCAGCACTTCCCCAGCCTCTTCACAGATCAAGACTTGGGCATTAAGTCGACGGAGAAGATCGATATTATTTGCAAGGGCAGTGGTCGTTACCCCCACAACATCGAATCTGTTGACGAATATGTTGTGCGATTCATTGAATAAAGATGTGTAGAGCTGCTTCGCTTCGCAATGCGTATGCATAAGTTCGCGAAACCGCTGCGAGAGTTCGGCAAAAGCGGAGGCAAGCCAATGCTGATAGAGTCGACAACGCTCCGAGTTTGACAAAGTCCACATTTCCATTAAAAGCAGTTCGTCGACACTACGTTCGATGTGGTTCCCGGGGGAAATATTCGGCGCGTCACCAGAAAGCCAGGCCTGTAGGGCATCGTCTATTTGAGAGGCCATGCTAGTCTCCAGCTTCTTAGACAGGTCGCCAAATATGGATACTTCATGTAGTGGAAACCTCTTTGCCAAATATTGCTTCACCGCCGTTGCGTTATTCTCTTTGGTTTGGTGACAAAGAACGTTCATCTCGGCATTCAAACTCTCCAACTTGGCACGACATTGAGATATAGGCTTTCCAGCACCCCTGAGTCTTGGAATCGCTTTACTCTTGTTGTAAGTTTCTAGTGAAATGGCTTCCAAACGGGGGAATTGACTACGAGAGCCGATTCGTAGGATGTTGGTCGTGCCGAAGTTCAGAAGTTCGTTGAGAAACTGGTCTAGGGCATGATTCGTGTAGCAACTGCGCCAAGTCAATAAGATTTTTCGAAAATGTACAAAAAACAGGAGAGGTAAAGAGTCCAAAAGGGGCTGTGAAGACTTACACGCACAGTATGGGGCCTAGCCCCAAACGTACTCGACTTGCTGCTAAGGAACGCGCGATTTGTATGCCCACATATGACTTTCCGGTTCCGGGAGGTCCCTGGATAAGCGCTACTTCATGCCTCAACGCAGACACCATTGCAACTGCCTGACCAGAATCCAGAGTCGTAATATTGGTGAGGTGTTCGGCTAGCTCATGTGGATCATCTCTAAGCGAAAAAGTCGTTGAACTTGTAGTAGTATTATCAGAAGGGCTCGCAGACCTTGGAATGCATCCAAGGTCAAGAACAACATCCCGAAGATATTCGGGAGGGGGAACGACAATTCTCCGGTCATCATGATTCGTCAAGCCATAACCCATATTATCATCATATATTCGGGGAGCCAGCCAGTTAGTAAATGGAATCGCGGAGGGGTTCTTATGCAAAGTTTGAAGGCATCGGAGAACTCCTTCGAAGGAATTATACGAGAGTGCTGGAAATTCGACGAGAAGAAGGGGTGCGGATGATGAAACTGAACATCCGTTGTTGGTTAGGCGAACAAGATTGGCTAAAGCATCCTTGGAGGTTGTGTTCACTAAACGAAGTACAATCATTGCTCTGTTGATGTCGCTTGCCAGATCCCGGATATTTTGGGATTCAGGCCGGCTGCCTTGCTGATCATTCAACTTGGACCAGACTTCCCTCCGTGATACTTGGAAGAATGTCACGGAGGTATCGTCGTCTGCTCCATTGACGAGAGCTAGAAGCGGTCCACCTTCTCTCAATGCGCGAGACTCATACCACCATTTCTTTCTCTTCCCAGCAGATGGGCTCTTTGCCGCACGGACCTGGTCAAATTCCATTGCAATCTGAACTCCCTTGATTGCATCTGAGGTTATATCCTGAATCTTAGGGTTGGGGTAGATCCGAACAGGAGTTCCGCTGCTTTGACGAAGAATGTTCCGTTTGACCTTCCAATCGCGACTGTGGCAAAAGGTATCCCAGTTACCTAAAATCAAGCGAAGAGTATCACGGAGTAGGCCCGAAGTATCTTCTCGAAGAAGTCTGAATTGGGAGTCGAGGAGTCGAAGAATTCCCGTTTCATAGTGTTTGCTTGGGGAACTCAATTCCTGCTGCGTGGGAAGATAATCGGGTCGCTGATCATTGAGAATCTCGGAAATCGTGGGCAAGATTCTGATATTCGAGATCAGTGCGTGGTCGTTATCATGGCGTGGGCCCAACTCGGAGAGGTCGCCGGGGGGATCTGCATTAGGCTCAGGAAAATGCGGTCTCAACTGTCGCTGTGAACTGGGATCCCTCGTGCGACTATTAGCAGTTCTGAATGTCATAAGACTGTTTCCCGAAGAAATGATGTCTTCGATCTTGAGGACATTATCATGTGAGGAACGGAGGTCGGAACTTGCACGGCCGCTGTCTATATCCCCGACATGGTAGCACTGGTGAAGCTGATCCAGGATTGCTGCAAATTCTGTCTTAACCGCGGCTCCTTGGTTTAGTGTCAGAGTATTTAGTAAAGCCTTGGTGGTTAACAGAAACGCCTTTTCTAAAAGTGCGTTCACGGTCTCAGCTTCAGATGCCAGGTGAACGAGATGATCCGTTATCTTTTTGAAGAACTGAGCTCCTCTACTACCATCATGGCCGTAAACAACGTTGTAGATGGTTCCCACCGCTTTTTCTAACACCAGCGAGTGCCTGATCTCATCATGTGTGATAAGACGTAGGAACATAAGACAATGAGGGTCGAACATGGGCTTGACGACACTATACGTCGTAGAGAAGTCCGCATCGAGGATCGGTCGAATGCGACTGAGGCCGTCATCGGTGGCAAGATTGTTGATAAAGGTCTGCCTCGAGTCCAAGGACGAAGTAATGGCTTCATAGCCACGGTCGAGGTATTCCTCCAGCTGGTCACGTGAAAAAGCGGTGCTCTGTCCCCGACCTGAGCCAGCAGCATTGCCGCCACGGTTCGGAAATTTCCTCCCTGTACCCCTCAGCCCCCCACGATCCGATGCAGTTCTCCGGTGTGCGTAAATTTGACCATCGAGATTGGGTTTACTGGCGGCCGAACCGCGCTCCTCCGTTCTTGGTCTAAAACGGCCTGCGCGGAAACCCTGGCGACGACCGCGGTGCCTTGCGCGGTCCTCAGCCGTATCTGCCATGCGGAGATGTCGGCTAGATACCGATCTGGAGTTGCGAGCTGGCAGATCAAGGAGACGGACAAAGTTGAACTGGGGGAGATGGAGAGGGGAGAGAGAAAGGAGAAAGAGCGCTTGGATGAATAGTCGAGCGAAGCGCAAGTGGAAAGGTGAAAGCGCCAGAGCGGGGCAGTGCCGGCAGAAGACGCCACTGCTTATGTCATTAACACCATGTCATCCTATTGTTCCAGTCACTCATTTCACATGTGAAGTTCGCCCTTTATCAGGCGGGTGGAGTAGTGTGCCGCAAATGTGACCTAGGCGCGCGCGAATTTAGCCCAGTTACTCACAACCACGTTGACACATGATCTAGCCTAGAAACTCGTGCAGACCGGTCGTGGTTTGATATTGCGCCTCTTCTTGGGTTAGTGGTCGCAACTGTGGTTCCCCCCCTGCAACCGGTCCTCTTTCCTGGATACCCCTCGCCCGTCTCCACGTGGGCCAATCACTGACATGCGCGATACACCCATCCATATCAGCCCTTCACCGGGAGTCCAAGCGGAACGGCCCACTGGAGAAAGTACCAAGGGCCAATGGGTACAGGAAATGCCACACCATGAAGAGATCATCTTTTTTTCACCTATGAAATAACTTTTGGAGAGTGCCACACATCTCACAATGGAGCAATATTTTCCGCATATAATTATCGACAGCAACTGGAGACTATTGCATACATCTCCGCGGGGCTGCTGTGACTCCTATATCATTGCGAGCTGTCTTTGGTTGTGTGTTGCCGGGGAGAAGGAGCCATGAGTACGAACGCAAAACAAGGGCCTACTGAGGCTAGCCGCGTCACAAATGGATGCACTACAATGAACGATACTCCTGAGCAGGCGAGAATTTTACAAAAAGCCATCCAATCCTTTGCGTCCCATGATTATTTCTTTCCCACTTGACCGATCAGATTCCAGAGCATGCATGGGCTAGGATTGTGGAGTGGAAGTGGCAGGCACGAACACGGCGGCCAGTCGGAAGCACCAATCACTCCGGCAACGGAAGCGACGAAAGCCCCAGCCAATGAGTGTTAATGTTGAGACGATAACCGATAAGATAAGATACATACAGCATGTGTCGTTCCCGAGATGCAGATTAACTAAACACGTGATACTCCATCACGTTCTTAAAAATGTCCAACGCCTCTCGCAGAAGGCGCAGCTGTACATCAGAGACTCGCTAAAAACTGAACCTGCACCTTATTCGCTCGCAGAACCTAGGCGTGCCTAATGTCCGGCCGCGATCCAACATTGGGCTATGCCTCGCTGGCAATGGGGACCATTTTGGTCTCGCAGCGGACCACTTTTTGGTCCCCATAGTGGGCCCGGTTCCGAGACCAGGTTCCAAATTTTGGCTTCCGCAGTTCTAATCAGATTGTGGCTTAGGCTAGTATGAAGACCGTCGCGATGGTAGGCTCCGGTCCCTCCGGCATCATTGCAGCCCCAAAGTTCCTACAATCCTCGCATTTTGCCGTTACCATCTTCGAACAAAGTCCCGGGTTAGGCAGCTTATAGAAGCCTGGTAGTCCTATTTACCCTGAGATGCGGACCAATCAGACTAAGTTTACGGTCGCCTTTTCGGACTTATCGTGGGAGTCAGTAGACTTTGACGGAACAGCAGCGCCTATATATCCAAAGGCGTGGTAAGTGTACCGCTATCTGGACCATTATGTCAAACGATACATCCCGGACGAAGTGTTTCGGTTTAACACAAGAGTAGTCAGTACCGCGAAGGTATCGAATCAGAATGGCGATGGACAGCCGTCGAGATGGAGAGTTACTACCAAGCCAACCGGAAGTGCAGCCGACCAATCAGAAACGGAGCATATTTTTAACCTGCTGGTCATCGCGCCTGGAGCCTTCTCTATACCGCGAAAGTTTCCATTCCAGATTCAAGATGATATCCTCCAGGGTTCAGATTCTCACATCCCCTTATTGCACAGTCCTGCCTACCGCTTCCCATCAGGTATATTCTTCAAAGAAGATACATTACCCCAAATGCCGAAGAATGTGGTAATCGTTGGAGGCTCGCATTCTAGAACCGAGATAGCATCCCTCCTAGCCTTGCAACTGTCTGATTCTCGATTCTTCCTTCAGAAAGACTCACTCAGCCGCTATCTCCCGAAGAAGGTCAACATAATCCATGTCCTATCCCACCAACTCTTTGCTCTGCCTGGCATTTTCCGAGAAGGTAGCTCTAAGACATGTGCCTTCCAGCCCGCCGATATCATGATCTTCAATCGGTCGAATCGTCCGCCTGAGCCTCCGCCATCATTCACTTACGGGTTATGGAATGAAGAAAAGTCAAAAGGAACTAGGGACATGTGTAAGGCGATACTAAGTGGCGGAAACGACGCTTCCGAGCGTGGGCGGGTGAAAGGACGGCCTCCTATCGGAGTCTTGGGCGACACCTATCCGCAATTCATCAACAGAGGAAGCATCACCCCTATGATTGGTTATCTTACAGCTTTGAAGAAAGGAGGCGCGCCAAACCTGCTCACTGCCAGTGTTCGGTCACACGACGAAAAGAGTACTGAATGCCAGATCGAGAACGTCGTGGCAGTCATTGACGCCACAGGGTTTGATTCCGTGGCGCCACTGTCAATCCTCTCCGATGACGTAAGGTCCGACTTCGGGTTCGATAAATCCTGCCCACGTGCCCCGTTACACATTACTAGTAGCTACCTTGTCAAAATCCTGCTTTGCCAAGTATCGCTGTCCTTGGTTTTCAAGGCGCACATTGGGGTATATTCGAGATGCAAGCCAGGGCCATCAGCAAACGTTGGAGCGAGGATCCCATCGTCGAGCCCCCCTGAATCACAGAAGACGGAAGCAAGAAACTCAGCTGCGTATATTGACTTAGTAAAAGAGGCAATTAGGGAACATCGGACGGCAGAAATACCGCAAAACCCACTCGGAGACTACGTAGGCCTTGTAGAACAGGGAAGCCGAGAACTTCATCTCGATCGCCTTAACCTCGGCTGCACACACACTTCTGAACCTATCTGCTCCGCAAGATTCATCGATCCTGGCATCGACAAAGCCGAGGCTTTCAAGAGCATGACTGATCTCGAGAAAGTGCAGATCAAAGTCAAAGAGTCGGGACACTTCATCGCAAGAGCAGCTTTCCATGGTCTACTCGGCGAATGGATCAGTGCTCAGAGAGGCGAGGATGGCAAGGTACAAACTATCCAACTTGCATTCCATCCGCGGCATCCCACAGGTCGCCGGTATGGATGGGAGTATCTAGCTATTGAAACGCGGAAACTGGACAGACAGGAGACCAGACTGGTGTATCGGTATGATGAGTCTCTAGATGAAATGACTCTATGGTCTGTCAACACTGAGGACGGATTAAGTGCTAAAGCAGAGCTGCATAAACTAGATTTCAGCAATACTGATAAGCATGGGAAAGATACTGCGGTTACTTCGAGAGTCCGGGTGGGAGTTTCGACAGAGATGGAGAGCGAAGCGCATGTCGACTTCCGATTTATATTTAGCGGAGTCTCGTTGGAGAACTTCACACTAGAAACAGTCTCATGTAGTGCATTGATCGCATCACAACACTTCATTCGAATAGATAAAGGCTATTTAGTGTGACACATGGCTCATCACAATCGGTCAACTCGCTAGAATTACCTTTTACAAACCTCTCAATTACCCGTCCACATGCCACTCTTCCCAGATACCCCGGTGCACCCGTATCATTCCAATGCTGGGCCTCCAATCCGCAGCTTTGTAGTATGCGTGACTGGATCGCGCGCCGCGTCGTTCTCCTCGCCACAAAATGACTGCTCGCCTCGAACTGGTGGAAGTACCCTTATTAATCTTTAAGAATCCTACTATTTGATATATATCTCATCATAATATCTTCAGCTGTGTTATCATGTCCTCCAATGAAAGGAAACACCAAACTTGGCCAGAACTGAACCATCACTAGTATTCACAGAAAGTTGCGATCGTAGAAATGAAAAGCTTTATTGCAACGAATGACGGTCTTAGCTACTTTCTACCCCCAAACGAGCGCCTGAAAATCGAAGATAAGAGGCATGGAAGCATCAGCACCAAACTCCAGTGTCCGTTCAATAAACAAGGTGATGGCGAAAGGTAGGAAGAGTCTAGTCCATCATGACAGAGCGGATAGTGCCGAAGTTATCGCTGAAGTTGGCCTCGACAGCCTGGCAGCCGCCCTTGCCACCCAAGTTCACCGACTGACCGACACATCCAGCCTCTGAGTACGCCCACGTCTGACTGAGAGGCCCAAGACCGAAGTAGAAAGATAAGGTGGTGCTATCAATGTTGTAGCACTTGCGGGCTGGGGGTGAGGCGTGGTAGCTTGGGACGTTGCCCCCGTTGTTATCCTTGCTGGGAGACTGTAAGTAGGGATGATAGAGGGTGGCCGGAGGATTTACTTACCAGTCGGCGTTGGTGTACTGGTTAAGTTTGGCGTTGGCACGGGCGATGATCTCGGGGTTGAGGGACTGGGCTGCGGGAGCTGCTGAGGCAGACATGGCGAATGCGCTGGCAAGAGCGAGGATGGAGGTGGTGAACTGCATTTTGAAGAGTTGGTGGTGGTGTTGAAAGATCTTGTGGAAGTGGAAGTGAAGTGGAAGAGTTGTTGTGGATTGAAGTGTTGTGATGGTTGGATGATGATTTCAGAGAGAGTAGATTCCCTTCCCTTTTATATGTTATACAGACTCTTTCCGGGACTTTTTCTCTTCCGTTAGCTTCCACGTTGTTTCAAAACAAGGCAGATCTCGGCCTCCGCAAGAGGCTCATCGTCGGATTCGAGTCAGCCGTGTGCATCCTCATGACATAATTGACCCATTGCATACCAAGGATGAATGGTTTGAGATCGTATATTAATCCCAGAAAAGGAATATGCACATAGCGTAGATGTGGTAAGCTTACAGAGAGGCACAGTTCAGAATGCCTACTAAGGCATTAATATATTGTCATAGCTATGAAGAAGGAGTTAGGCGGTCAGGAGTACGGACTGATATTCTGTACACTCTCCTAATTCGTGGCTACTCCTAACTTATTTTTTGGTTGCCTAACAGGCATATGACTGTGTCCGAAACATGTGTCGTACGGGAAGTGTTGAAGGGGAGGGCGACCAATTAGATAAAGCTCGCCAGTACTGGGTTTCGTTAGACGGATTCAAGGGTGTATTCCGACACATTAACGCCCGTAGAATGCCTTGCGACAGTTCTCGTTACGCCTTAATTCAAGAATCCTGTTTGGGTGTCCGAGCCGTAGTCGGCCTTTTTTTTTTTCAAGAGTTCAATAAAACTGTAACCTGTATGCAAACATTGAAGTGACGAGTGCACCTATGATGCACCAGTCAGTACGCCTATGATGCTCCAGTCAGTACGCCTGAATTAGAGAGTTTTTCTGTAAACCATATACATCAAAATGCGCCATCTAAGCCGCATCATTGGCTATCATCAAATGGAAACAAAGTTATACGACGGAAGCAGTTGCTCAATGTACTTTCTATGCAAAATGAACAAGAAATCTAATGTACAGTAGTTTTAAACAGATAGAGATTGGCCTTAAGCAGACCGTGGCCCACCAGTCTGGTTAGGAACCCTTAGCGGCGTTCTCTTCAATGTCCTTCATGATGTATGTGGCCTCTCTCGCATCCGCTTTGGTCCTCCCTTCAAGGGTCTCAACCGTGCTGACCCATGCAAACCTCTCTCTCCAGTAACCAAACCTTTCTTTTGACCAGCCTTTCGGCCCTTCCCAATTCGTCTTATCCCACTCGTATTCGCGGGACATTTTCCCCGCCATTTCGTAAATTCCTTTACCATTAATCTTGATCCAGACAGCAGCACCTGGGATCCAGAAGTTCAGTGACTTAATATCGCGCTGCTCGAGCTGATACTCGTACTCAGCCCTTTGATTTTCCAGTGCCAGATCCACGTTTTCAAGGAGGTCGGAATTGTCCTTATTGTCCCATGGCGTCTTCTCAAGAGCGGTTCGAAAGACCCAGTCAGAGTCCCATCGTCTATCGACTTTGGGGTCTCCCTTAAGGGATAACTTCGCGCAGAAGGAGTTCATGTTTATCCACGCCTGTAGCTTGGCATTGCGGTCTGGATCTGATTCTCTGGCGTATTTAACTACAATCCAAGTTAGTCACCATAGCGTTACGACGGTCGGGCGAAAAACTTGCAGTCGGAGCCAAATTCTATCCATTCTGAGTTGAAGTACCCAAGGACTATGCCGGCTTCTTCTTCACCAGGAATATTATGCATCTCGTAGACCAGCTCAACCAGCTTGTCGTTGTACTCAGTAAGCTCTCTGACTGCGATGTTGAGAGCGTGCATTATGCGTGCTGCTTTTGCTACATCAGGGCCGCTGCCATTTGGAGCATTTTTGTACGCTACGACAAGAGGGTCCGCGGCTTTCTTTGCGATTTCAGAAACCGGGACATCTGGATCGGAAAAGAGAGTTTCCAATGCAGAGAGCTGCTCGGCAAAGGGTGGGTATCTCTGCTCAGTTTGAGATTTGATAAAGCTTTGGTAGGAAGTGTTAGACATGATGAATGTGTGATAGGATCGTTGCGATGTTTAAAATTTGGAAACAATTCGGGTTGGGACTGCAAAAGGGACTGTATGAGAGAGCTGTCAAACTCTGATGATTCTAGGGAGTAATAGCGAAAGCATGGTAGTAACAACTGATAAGCTGCCTCTGGGGCTGTGAGGAACAGGAGTGACGAGTCACTACGTCATCGGGCGCAACAGGGGCGGTTGGTAGGAACAAGGAATGGCCCCAAATTATTTTCCGGATTACGCCTTAGGCCTTACGCCTTAGGATTGGGTTACGCTTAATTAGAGTGGGCCGTTTCCTAAAACGTAATTTCTTCATGCTCATCAATGTTTCGCGCATCCTCATATTCGTACGAGTAGTTATACAAATACAGAAGCCTATAGTGTTTGACAGATGGGGGCGCAGTTGACGTCAGCACTTGCGTTTGATTTTGACCTACGGGATGCAATGTAAAACGGACCCCACAAGGCGTCTACAAACTTTCAGCAATGATCTTAGTTCTGAAGCTAGCGAAATCGGACACCGTAGCATCTGATCAGCCTCGGCGGATGCCGTTGGAGTTTTGCGCATGAAGTTCAACTGGTTGCCTGAGCTATTTCGAGAGCATAAATAATGTTTAGTTGCGCTTCAATTGAGAGTTCACCATCTTCCACATTCGTGCAGGCATCTTCAGTCCTCATCAGTTCTGTTACCTCGACAGCATCTATTTACATTCGCCTAGTGTCCGCAATGCGTTCTCCTACCTCTCTCGTTGTATGTATGCTCCTGGCAGGAGCCAGCTTTGCCAGTGTTGCATGGGCATACCCTGCCGAAGTAGAGAGTCAACTCGTAAAGAACATAGCACCCTCTCTCGAAGCACGCGCCGGCCTTCCTCTCAAAGTCGGCAAGGACCCGGGAAAACCTTCCACATGTCCGGCCTCGAACAACGGGCCACCGGCTGCTCGGGATTATCCTGAGCACACCTACACCATCAATCAGATTAAGAAGGCCTTCCTGGAGGGCGCAAAGTTAGCTGCAGCTGAGAAAACAGTTGGCGCTAGTGAGTCTTGCTTGCCAGCCACTGCTCATATCTCCGAGCTAATCTGTAACGCAGACAATTATCCCCATGACTATGGCAGCAACCCGCCAATGCCCTTCGACTGTGGAAAAACGTTGATGGAATTTCCTATCCAGCTAGATGGACATGAGTACGACGGTGGTGACATTGGAGGTATCCCAGACCGTGTTCTATTTGAGTACAGTAAAGGCAAGGAAATGCTTGTAAAATACTGTGGAGTTATGCGCCATGGCCCTCCAGGTGGTCCGGCTTTCCTCCCTTGCCCGGAGACGTGAAAGCGTCTAAAAGCTCACCACGTTTGACAATTCAGAGGGTAATTACCTTGAAGAGTTTGTGGATAGGGGACTGGAAGGAAAGATATTTATATCTTTTGTTACTCTCGTCGCAACGTAAAGTTCGTTTTCGCTTACCTTTGGAACTCCAATATTGTAGCTCTTTGCGCAGTAGCTTCGTCTTTGAGGACAGCACGTACGCCTTATTCTACGTAGCAAAGTTCATCATACCAGTTCTGTCTGCCA
This sequence comes from Darksidea phi, assembly GCA_030770425.1. NCBI lineage: Eukaryota > Fungi > Ascomycota > Dothideomycetes > Pleosporales > Lentitheciaceae > Darksidea > Darksidea phi. The sequence continues at coordinate 43,368 of JASJFT010000224.1, read as the reverse complement.
GTCTAAGCACATACAATACTGACGGCTCTTAACACAAGCTATCCGCGCTATGGCCACTGGTAAAGTATTATGCCCACTTGGTGTAGTTGTCCGGTACTCCCTGAACTCCGATTCATCCACCATCAGAGGGTTTTCTGACTCCAATTTATACCCACCATTTTTCCATGAACTGGCATAATGGCACTTCGTCCTATAGGCAGCCGGTTTCGTTCCCTACTCCCAAATCTGGTAGACTACCATCGCTACCGCTTAATATCGTGGTATGCGCCACGCTCTCTATAAGGCTCTAAAAGTTGCACCATGGTACGCGATACGCCCTCTTTTATGAGGCTCGGGCCGTTACCCTTATAGTTATACTCCAACGCCTTAGTTAAGGACTACAACCTCATTTAGTTTTAATACCCTTCTTATATTTTAAAGTATTGGAGACGAAAAACCTTCTATATAACCATTTAGGTTATTCTGCGAGTTTGAGGACGCGATGGCTGCTACTCATTCAATTCCGTAATTAGGACTTTTTTGTTGTCCGTCGAGCCTCCAGCTATGTTACTGGTGCTATGTTAGGATTGACCTGGAAGTGAGACGGGAGTATGCAAACCGTTTTTATCGCCCCTAAATAAAGATGGTGGCGCATTTGAACGGCTAGATACTGAATTTTCCATTGCTTAAATTTTAGTTATTTGATACGACTAGGAACGAGGTTTGTTCGAGAAGCATCTGCTTAGGACTCTATAGTTCTAGGCACAGGGGTAAGGATATAGAGCGAGACTCTCACTTGACATCACTACCAAGGAACAAAAATAAAGTACCGGAACCTAGGTAGAACTATCCACTATATACAACATAATCACCCGCAAAAATTTAAGATCCGACCCCCGTAATATATCCACATGACCATTTCAAGCTGTGCCCCACAGACGCACTGGAACATGCTTAAGCATGTTCAACTGGGATCCACTTTGTTGAGGTTACCGTATTGGAGTTGCCGGACCTCGATTTGAAGGTAATGGTATTGTCGGCGTTGATAACAATTGTCGTCACGCGCTTTTCGTCCTCGGACGTCAAAATGTGCTGCTTGAACCCAGCCGTCGACTCCTTGTTGAACATGAGCTTGCACATCACTTTTGATGCAATCTGCGCTGCCTTAGCCGCAGGAAGCAGCTGCGGATTCGATCCTTTCGCCACATTGATAGCCGTCTTGATTAACGCCGGCGCCGCCTTCTCGAGGAAGTCGATGATGCTGCGAAAATTCACTGGGTCCGAATACCACATTTTGAGCTCGTTAGGGCGCAGAGCGGATGCTTGTTCGCGATGATACGTCACCATCCACCAGTCACGTCCCGTGAAGGCGCCTGTGTTGTACTCGACCGTCATGGCGTCTGTGGAAAGGTTGCCGGGTTGGATAACGGCCCAGTCGTACTGATTTTTATAGACATCACTGTATTTGTGGGACACTCCGACGCCGCTGATTGGGTCGGGGGTGTTGTTTTGGATTTTGACGAGGGCGGTGCGTTTGGTGAGGCAGAGGGCCAGGGGGAGGAAACAGAGGGTAAGAAGGAGCTGAGGAACTTTTGCAAAGCGCATGTTGCCGGCGCGAAAGCTTTTAACGAAGAGAGAGAAGTTGTGCGATTGAATAACCGGGAATTTGATAGAGACGGCCGAATTATGGGTATGTAAGATCTTGTGTGGCTTGCGAGTGCTGGAGGGTTTCTGGACAGAATGGTCAAGCCCTCAATGGCGACCTTTGGCTTTTATACATACATGATTGGGAATTGGGGCAGTCAATCACACACGTTGACCAAAAATCATGCGACAGTGAGGCTGCTCGCGTGCGAGGCTGGCTGAGGATACATCGAAGCTGAACGCCGTAGCGGGACCTGTGCGGCTGTAACTACATCCCTACCACTTGCCTCTCTCGTCGCAAAGGTCGGCGATGGTATGTTATCCAGTCGGAATTGCGCTTTCTCCCTCGTTTTTCTTTTCTCTGTATGTAATCGCGACCTAATTCAGCCCATAAATGAATATTCGATATCAAGTCAGCTCCCGACTTCCACAAATTCGAGCTAGAGAAACATATTAAAACTATAATTTAAACCGTATGCGCCGTACCATAAAAGCTGCTTCGCGCGATTTTGCTTCTCTTCATACAGTTATCATTGATTGCTTGGGCTTTCTGTTCATCTAGTCGACGACGAGGGAACATGGAATATGCACAGCAGGTGCGGCTGCGTGATGGCAGTGCAGGTGCAGGGGTGCGGTTATGTTACATGGCGCGATGAGGCATGTATGTAGTGTGCTAAGATTCGAAGGGATGCGGTGAGCTGAGATGGAGAGTCGGTGAGCATTGCGGTAAGCGTAACCTAGCTTGAGGCTAAGCCTTTCTCAGTTTCGCTATTCAAAGTTCTAGGAGAGGCCTCTGCAGGGATGAAAATATCTATGAAAAGTTTCCATGTAGCAATGCAATAATCTAATCTGGACGAGTTGTACCTAGTGCAGAAACCGATAGTATATGCCCGTTCAAAGCAATGACGCCATGCGCTAGCTGTTGAATAACGAGTCCATAATATTTAGTTAGTCAATGTCACCTTTTCTCTCATCTTGCACATCCATTTTGATGAGCCGTGTCCATATGTACACATGGGCGCGCGCTCACATGACGATGCGGGGCTAACTATCTCGTAAAATTTAGAAACGCCTGCGTCACAACCCCATTCCATCGACCGCGCGACTAGACCTGGCCAACTCAGCGAAATGGCTTCTTGGACCCTAACGTCGCACCTCCTCTCGACGAACGCAGACCAATTCAGGCGCGCAACCCAATCCCACTTCCTCTCTCGTGCGGCAACCGGCACTCTTCCTAAGTTAACCATCTCAAAATGGCTCGCAAACGACCGACTTTACATGCTAGGCTATATCCGCCTTAGCGGTCAACTTCTGCGTATCCTACAGTTACCCTTAAAGCCCACACCCAGCAAGTCTACTGGAAACGTCGAGGTGAAGCTACTCGATTGGCTAGTCGATGCGCTAGTCAATATCAGGAGGGAGGAAAGATTCTTTATGGATGTTGCGGAGAGATATGGGCTGGATGTTGATTTGACCGAAGGTGATGGGGCATCTATCAAGGACGAGAAGAAGCTTGAAGGACTGAAGAGATTTGAACGCTTGTTTGCCAGCTTAACGACGGGCCAACCGTCGCAAGAAATAGTCCCGTGGCTGGAAGGCGTGGTGTTGTTTTGGGCTACAGAGAAAGTGTATTTTGAGGCGTGGAGTTGGGCGAAAGGGCAGGCCGAAGGTTCTAAACAGAGTTTGGAACAGGATAAAGATGGCGGGGCAATGAGGAAGGAATTTATCCCTAACTGGACGAATGATGAGTTTATTAAGTTCGTTGATAGTCTCGAGGGAATTCTCAATGAGGGCGTGCAGCAAGCTATTGGGGATGATGAGGGGCTAAAGGAGGAGGTTACGAAGCGGGCGGAAAAGGTGTGGGAGCAGCTGTTGGATGCTGAGGAAGCTTTCTGGCCAAACATCTAGCCGCGCTACCGAAAAACTTCCAAATATCCTAGAACTGACAGGTAAAATTACTCCTTGTTTGTTGTTCGAGCCGATACTAGCGTTGCTCTCTACGTGCAGGCTACAGCTTGAGGTGAGGGTTAGTCAGCAAGCATCAGCCAATCATATTGCGTCTCCTCCGAAGCCTTCCGCAACCTGAGCCTACGTCATCACAGGCTTTGTTACGCCACGCTTGTCATCGATCCCCTATACATTGCGACGCTCCTACAGTCCTATTCTCTCTTCTTTGCATTTTACTGTGCATAGCGCATACCTCCATTACATTGCCACGTTCACAATGAGACACCGGTTACGAAACGCGCTTCTCTTCGGTTCAGCGGGCGCTCTATTCCTAATCCTAGTCATCAGCTTAACGCCTATAACGAGTCCGCTGCCGCCGTATACCGGAGATTATGAGGTTGGGATACTAGACGTGGAGACGGAGGTCGAGAGGCGGGTTGTACACGATGCGGTGCTGAAGGAAACCGGTGAGAAGGCCTTTGAGGTACGCAAATCCAGTACCACCAGCTCCGATAACTACATTGACACAGACTAACGAGCGATAGCTACAAACCTTAGCAATAACGCTTTACTACCCTTCTGCCCTATCTCCCCTCGCCGCGCAGCCCTGGGCCCGCCCGTGGCTCCCCCAACCAATCTCGCTCATCGGAACCGGATACGCCCGCCTCCTACACATATACTCGCCTCCCCTGCAATCCATCGTCACGTTTATCCTCTGGGCACTCGGCTCTAAAACCGTAATACCCGGTGTGGTCGACGCACCTGTCCTGTCATCAATAAACGAGACTAATGGCGGTGAGAGGTTGGGGAAAGTTGTTATGAGTGTGGGAATGGGAGGGGAGGTGAAAGAGGAGGGTGCGGTGGAAGAGGTTCTCGAGCTGAGGGGTGAGAACGTGGGGGAAAATACTGGTTTGAGATTAGAGACAGGTATGGGGAGGTTACCCATGGTGGTGTTTACGCATGGGATGGCGGGCATGTCGCAAAGCTATTCGCACTATCTTGGTAGCATTGCAAGTCACGGATACGTTGTCGCTGCTGTGGAGCACAGAGATGGAAGCGGGCCTGGTACAATTGTGCACTACCCTGATGGAGGCGAGCGATTCGTGTGGCACTTGACGTTGGATAGTCTCGAGTAAGCCCCCTTCACATCGGATTTCTCGCCATTGCTCGACTCTACCGAGAAGATAATGATTACAGGCTAACTGATTGCTTCCACAGCTCAAATCCACCCATGAATATATCTGATCTCAAGACCGTTCAGCTCAACTTCCGCGAGGCCGAAATTCAAGAAACCATCCGCCTATTCAAGCGCATGAATTGTGGCACCGAACTACGTAATCTTAAACCTAAATCTCCTGAGTCCGCAATCCCAGGCTTCAAAGACCGCTTAAACATGTCCGCCATCACCGTAGCAGGTCATTCGTACGGCGCAACTGGCGCTCTGCAAGCCTTGAAGGACGCACCTAGTGAGGAAATGCCGGTAAATGGAGCAATTGTGTTGGATCCAGGGAAGGGGTCAGGGCCGCTCAACGACGAAATTGAGGTACCAACTCTGGTCTTGCAGAGTGGAGAATGGACTGAAAAACAGGTCGAGTTTTACGGACAGGGGTGGCATTTTGATGTGGTGCGAGAGTTGGTCAGAAGGGCAAAAGTAGGCTGGTTTATGACACTCGGTGGTTCCGCTCATCCTTCGTGTACCGATGCGCCGCTGATTGTTCCGTGGATTATGAAGCTTGTGACGGGGACGACGTTGAACGGTCGAACGGCATTGAGAGAATACATTGATGTTTCGGTGGATTTTCTAGAGTATTTAAGGAATGGCGAGAGGAAGGGGGTACTGAAGAGTGAGGTGTCGAGTCCAGTGGGTCCGTTAGGGGATGCCGAGAAGCGTGAGAAGGTCAAGGGTAGTGCCGGGGCTGATTGGGAAGTGCATGTAATACCGGAGAGGTAGATGATGGACCGCATGGTTAAAAATACTGTAGGATATTGTTAGGCATAAGCCAGTTCAATACTTGGAACAAGGTGAAGGGCCTGGCCCGCACATGCGAACTCGCTCTCATGGGTATATAGGAGGAGTGTGCTTACCGTACGAGCTTGATACATTTCCTTCCAGTCATCAAGGATTCTCGCTTGGAAATCTGCGGGATTCTTCTCCTCAACGAGGTATTCACCCAGCCGTAAACGCGGGGGTGCCCCAAAGGTGTAGGGATCGAGAAGGTGTAGGGAAATCAAAGCTTGAAGATTCCCCATGGATCTTAAAAGGCAACAATAATCGCGCTGAGTTAGTGAATTTCCCCATTCGCACCTATGGTCATCGCACACTGTGTTATTTTCCCTGCATCTGTAATTTTCACCCATGAGCTCGCAGTTTCTGATGACGATATGCTGAAGTGTAGTGTCATGTTTGTTCAAAATCCGGACCAGATCTAGTAATCTGCACTTATTGCCCACCAGTTCTAGACGGCGGAGCTGCGGCAAATGAATGTTGTTATCGGCCCAGGCCCGGAAGAATGTGGTGTCAATTGCGAGCTTGTTTGCGGTGAGTGATAGCTGCTGAAGAGATGGCATGAGCGGGAAGTATCTGAAGAGCCACTGATAAGGAATTTTGCCTGTCATATCGTGACGTTTATAGCGTTCAGGGTGCCGCATTCCGATCGTCAATCCTGTGAGTGTCGAGAAACAATATTTTAAGTCCTCGACCTGGCTCTCTGCGAAGATTTTTGCTGGAGTAGACGCCCTCGACAGCTTCCGAGATGCAGGCGTCTTAGCGAACGCCAGGCCGTGGGGGACTTTATCGAGAAACAGCGAGCCTTTGAGCTTGACACCACTTTTGTGGATGGCGCCGAATATTGCGCCAATGCCGTGCGCGCAGAAGTTTTCGGTTTCCCCGGACATCACCGGCGGGGGTTGAGTTTTGCCCAGCTCGGACACAAGTTCCTTATAACCCCAAATGACACTGCCTTCCTCGCTCCTGTGCAGGAGAGTAACGCTCTCAAGAGCCGGAAGTCGGCGCAGGGCCTCAGAAAGTAGTTGTACGTCGATCCCCTTTGTTCTCAGCGTGTTTTGGTCGCTTAGATATCGGCCATACGCCCGTCGGTACTTTCGGCGTACTCCTCGAGGTAAACCCCGGTGATAACCCTGAAGGCGCTCATTTGCGAGACGCTCCACGCTGTCATGGTCTCCTTTAGGCCCCAACTTCGTTTTGGCGGTGAGCTCGAGCTGCTTCTTTTGCCTCCCCTCTCGCTCGTCGATCAATCCTTTGCGTAGCGCGGAAATTTGGATCAGGACCAGTTGCAGCTCCTTTATTGTAGTTCCAATTTTAGGGTCTTCCGCAAAACCAAGTAGCCTCTGTAAGCTCAACGGAGTGAACATGAAACGAGAAATACGGAAGTGGCATGCAATGAATTGATGATATGACTTGGCACGAAGAGCTCGACAAGTCAGTCTAATGCTGTGGATACCCTCTTCCGGTAGGTATGAGCAAACATTGTCAATGAGCTCCTCAGGGAGCCAACTGAAGAGGTCGACGGTCATTGCTGGACAAATGAAGATGAGCCGCTTGTAACAGCTGGGCTACTTTAGACTGGATATTTTGAGGTTATTATTTCCGATGAGCGAAATCGCCGTTGCGATATGGCGGATGTAGAGAGCAGTTGAAGCCTCCGTTGGGTGTGGCATTTGGTCAACTCTACAGTTCTGCGCTTCAAGTATTTTGTAGTCGAGCCGTGAGTCAGAGTGCGGTGACTCAAAGTTTACAATTATTGTGTGGCAACGGTCAGGAAGTACCCCTTCTCGAGACAAACGGGCGCGCGAATCGTTTAGGTGAAGGCTCTTCGTAGCTCTACTAGCGAAAGGCTTACTAGACCCCACTCACAGAAGTTGTCGCAATCAGGGAGTTATCTACGTTATCTACACCATTAATTAATTATCCAATAACCCTTAACATAGTTACATAACTGTGGATGTGCTAACGCTTCACTACTGTTGTTGGAGCCTCCCAACGCTCTGCCTCAACTCTGCGGCTCGGCGGCACATGTCATTGCTCGCCGCCTGTCAATCTTCGAAATATCACCCCATCGCTTACGATTGATAGTACTATTTATAGCGCTATAGCACCTCTACTATGTACAAACTCCTACTATGTTTCGTGCGGGCCTTACAAAAGAGACTTCCGGTGTACAAATCTAAAACAAATAGTTAACTAAAGCTTGTTTATTCATCTAGATTATTTCATTTAGTATACTAAGTGCTATTTAGGTATAAAGAACCCCTAATCTTTAATACTTAACCCGCTCTCTTGGTGTAGCTTTAACATACCAATACTACTCTTAGTTGATTCGAAGGTGTCACAATGAGGGATCAGAGTGAATCACTGTGAGGGAAAGAAGTGAGAACTGCGGTTGATTGTAATAGCTCTGTAGGAGAGCGGTTTATATAGAACAGAATGAGGCGTAGCAGCCAGGAGCAATCATGTGATCTGACCTGGTGTGTGAGCTAGCCTGATAGAAGGCTACCCTTGCTATTATGACTTCTGGTTGATTATTCCCCGCTACCTGGCTTTTCTAGTCATTTATCTGGTATCTTGAGGGCCGACTTTTGTAGTATATCTCACCACATTCTCACCACATCAGGTAAAGATCTCGCCTTAAGGCGAACAATGCCTCCAGTGCAATCACTAGAAAGTTCCCTTTGCATACGTCTGCCTCTCGCAGGCCCAGGTGCTAAGGAATGGTTAGATTACGCTTTCTGTGGAGTGGCCTGTCGGTCGAGTCAAGGGATTCAGTCGAGGCGTAGGCCGGCCTGTCCTTGCGACGTGTATGCCAGCGTTTTCACCTTTCTAGACTCATATCATTCACATCTTGGTGCATCATGACTTCTCTGTGAGCCTTATTTGATTTCTTTGGCTTCTTTGGAATAGCGCAGGCCACCTCTCTGCCTGTATGATGATCCCTTCCTAGGGGAGGCCGCGGCAACGGCGATGGACTGCGTGTACGCTGATTTGTGGGCTCACAGAGAACTAGCCTACGAGAGCCCGAAGAATGAGGAGCAGTTATCTATATAGGAAGGTTATGTGAGAATAAGTTGAGAGAATTGAACAGAGTCTTTGGGATGGTTTTGGGCCCTTTATTCCCCTTCAATTATATTGGTTTCCCTTTAAACCGCTAGGTGATGAAAGCAGCTTCGGTAAACTAAACATCCATCTAGATTCGGCCCGTTTGGGCTCATAGTTATTCGAGCTACTAAGTACAGGATCGCCACTCAAAGTACGATCGTTGGCAGAGCCTTTTGGTGAGAAGGTAAGCACGATGTCATCATCAGAATCATCCAGCGTGCTCCACCGACCGGAAGCTTCTGTCGTCATGCTTGTGGGGATGTTCTCAGCTGCGCAGGTCTCGACAGATGGTTTCGAGGGGCGAGGGATATCCTCTGACCTAGATAGACTCAGCACATGTGATCGTTTGTCTTCCAACATGCAAAAAATGCTACGAACCTCGATAATTCCTCAGATGATTTCGGTGATTCGTCCCTCCGTACTTTTACCCACGGATGGTCAAGCGCCCCAGATGCAGTTAACCGCTCCGCTGGGAGAGCTTTCATCAAGCTTTCGACTAGCTTACAGCCTTTAAACGTGACTCCATTGTCCTGAAGTATCTCCAAAGGAAAGCTAGACCTGCCGCTTACATATGCTGCCAGCGACCTCTGAAAAGGTGGCTGGCCACACAATGCTCGGTATAGGATCTCGCCCAATGACCAGATGTCGACAGCGAAAGTATATTCATGTGCGATGTCCAGGCCATCCACAACTAGCATTCCGTTCTGCAAGAGAACTTCGGGGGCAAGGAAACCCGGAGTACCGTTAAGAGTTCGCAAAGCCGTTACGCCGTTCTCGGTCCGCTTGGAAACTCCGAAGTCCCCGATCTTGACCCACCAGTCGGGCCCAGGATATCGAACCAGGATGTTCTATTTTTCTCGAGATTAGTATTCTTAAAAGCCTTCAGCAGAGGAATGCTATTGTTGTTATAGTGAATGTATCCGAGCAATGGGAAACTTACAGAAGGCTTTAAGTCGCGATGAGCAAAACCATTGTCATGCATATGCTCGAGTCCCTCGAGTACCTGGGCGGCGATCTGCTGGACCTCGGATTCTGGTAATGTTGAGTGACGGCTGAGCTGCTCTTGGAGATCTCCCTCTGGAAAATATTCCATAGCAATAAAAACGGCGGAATCACTTTCAAACCAGCCGTACGACTCCACAAAGCAGGCGTTATACTAATAGCAAATCAGCTGCCAGTGCAACAGGGGTAATCTGAAACTAATGCATGCTGACTTTGGAATGGGAAAACTTGGCTATCGCCTTCAGCTCTCCGTTGTAGATGTCTATAGCTGACGACCTTTTCGTTCGTTTCTTAATGACTTTTACCGCACGCTCGTTGGCGTGAAACTCTCCTGCTATAAGCCTTTCTCGCCAAACAACGCCAAAAGTCCCTTCGCCAAGGCAATCCTCCTGTTGCCATTGCTGTTCCTCTCTGATTTTCCGTTGTCGACCCGTGCGCCCACCCTTTTCGATTATATGTTTTGTGACGTCGCCATGAAAGCTGGTTTTTAATTTGGAATCCTTGACAAGATCCGACACTCGGTCCATCGTGGTACACCAAGAATTTCAGGCGCTGGCGCGCATGGGTAACGATAGCGTGATCTGGGGTATGAGCTAGTTGTGAGTTTTGCGTGAATCCAGAGTGGAGTGCAATTACTTGCAAAGAGTGTTCAGGCTGAGAGGGCTGTCGTGGTGGTGATCGCTAAGCGCTGACAGCTTGGCAGTCTAAGCCCCTCTGTCTGTCCGTCTTTGCAATCTAGTACCCCAAAGGGAAAGGCTACGCGAGGAGGGGCGGCCGTTTTCACATGACTCGCCCGGGCCTCTTACAGCCTGTCCAACTCTAATACGACCTTTATCGTCGAGGATACGAAGAACTTCGGACAAGTAGCAGGCCGACCTAGGTCAGATGTCGGTCGAATTGGGCTTGGCGGCCGTTGCTACGGCTGACTTAGCTCTCAAGTAAGCTAGCCTTTCAAACAAGATTTGTGGTCTCTCCACAGACTGACATACGTGAGTAAGGTACGGGGAAAAGCTAATCGGCGTTTGCTCGGCGTTTAAAGCTGCCGAGACAGAGATTAGCGAACGAATAGTCATGATCGAGATGAACTGGACGAAAACGAGGTGCCAAATAGACTTTCTGAAACGGATATGGCAAGATCTCGACACAGAACATCGAAATCATCAAACCCGGGTGCTACAAATTCTCGCCTCGAAACTAGACGCCGCGGTGGCCCAAATAGAGAGGGTACAAAATAAACGATCCATGGGCGATGAGACGGATGTAAAGAAGTGGAAATATGCTCTGATCAGAGAGAGTATAGACAACGCTATCCAGGATCTAGGTCTTTGGCAGTCAATGTTTGATCCCTCGTGGTACCTCATCCTAAGAATGGCGAGCCCTGCCATTGATCAGGGTTTGGCAAGGTGCTCCGATGAAAGAATCGCGTCTTCGAGGATTAACGTGGCGAAGAATGTACGACGTTCTCTCAAGGTCGATACGCCAACGCATTCTCCCATTTTTCTTCCCAAAGACGGCTTGCAATCACACCGTCGCGACAAAGTCCCCTTCAGCTCAGCAGAGGTAATGCATAGACCATCAAGGAACAACACTTACTTCATCGTGGATCGTGTTCCATGCCCGGCAGGAGTTGACGCCGCTATCCTCACCGAGGATGTTCGTGACTTGGCGCGAAAGTTATCCGCCGCCGATCCCTTGACCTTTGGGATGCTCCAATGCAAGGGGGTAGTCAAGGAGAACAACAACAACTCACGAAGACCGGAAGCGTTCTCATTTGTATTCATGTTCCCACCGCAATTAAGCGCGCCTCGAAGTCTGCGCGATCTCTTGTGTTCCTTTGAAGAAGAACATTCGCTCAGTGACCGCTTCAGCATGGCTCGACAACTTGCTAAAGCGGTGAGCTATATGCACACTCTTAAGTTTGTACACAAGGCACGTTTCCCAAGTTAGACTACCGATCTTGACTCAGTTTGCTGACCGTATCCCCTAATTTGTAGAATATCCGTCCAGAAACGATACTGGTGTTCAAAAACGACAGGTCCCCTCTTGCTGCAGCATACTTGATTGGATTCCAAAAGTTCCGATTCGCACATGGTAACACTGTCATGGGCGGAGACCTTCGATGGGAAAAGAATCTATATAGACATCCTCGCCGGCAGGGTCTGAGTCCCGAAGATAGGTACGCAATGCAGCACGACATCTATAGCCTTGGTGTCTGCCTCCTGGAGGTCGGGTTATGGCGCTCCTTTGTGGAGTATGAAATGGAGCCTCGCCCTTCCCTGATCCTTCCAGCCGTAGAAAATGGTCCCGAAGGTAGCATGGAACTCATAAAGGATTCACTGCTCGACCTTGCTAGACGTAAACTGCCTAGCTGTATGGGCGACAAGTATACGGCTGTGGTGGTGAACTGCCTAACATGCCTGGACGAGACGAATATGGATTTTGGCGATGAAAGTGAGTTTCAAGATGAAGACGGAATTCTGATAGGTGTGCGATATATTGAAAAGGTATAAAAAGGTCAAGCCCATGCCTGAAGCTTTGCTGACAAGGGGTAGATTCTTCTCAGTTTGGATAGTATATCGATATAAGGAAACAGGCTGGGGATAATATAGCTATTCTATTTATTAACCATAACCTATCGAATGAGTAGTAGCTGTCGCGCGCGAGTATATCTGTAGAGAAGCAAACACCGCTGACTAACCCGGTAACTTATCGAGCAACTCTCTATCTATCTCAGCGTACGATTGTAGTGCACATTACGGACCCGTATGAGTGGACATGAAGATGGTGAGGCTAACTGCGCCGGTGAGGAACGCCATCATGCAGAATGAGTTGGCACAACCAATTGCAGAGTGAGCAAGGGTCTCAGCCACCACCCCAAACGAGGCGCAGGTGACGACAGGCTTTTCTTCTTAGCCGGATACACGAAGACCCGCATACTTCATTCTCTTCTCTTTCGGAATTTTAGTCCTTATCGCGTTCCGACGTCGACTCTGATCCCCCATGGAGGCGCTCCTGGCCGTTGGCCTCGCAGGAAATGTAGTGCAATTCGTTCAATTTGCTGGAAAGTTGATATCGGAGGCGGACACTATCAGGAAGAGCGGAAGTCCTTCGTCCGTACCGGAACTGAAAGAGCGTTCGGAGTACTTGACGAAGCAAGCTGGTGTAATTAAAATAAGTCTAGAGGCTTCCGCCCGCGATACTGTGCTCGCACAGGAAGATCGGGCAAGTAATCCGGAGAGCCATGAGGCCAGAATTTCTGGTAGAGCTGATTGTACCTAGTACCTCCTCGATGTCGCCTCAGACTGTCAGACTGCCGGAACGCAATTTCTGACGTATCTTAACACCCTGACCCATAAGCCCGCCTCCCAAAACCCCTTCCGAAGCGCCCAAGCTAGCGTCGAATTCTGTTTGGCCCGTCGCAAGATCGAAGATTTCGCCTCCAAGCTTGATAAGTTCCGTAGCGCGCTGACACTTGCCACGACTCTCGCCCTTCGAGTAAGCACAAACGACTATAATGGGAAGATACTTGCACATCTGGAAGCGCTAAAACGTGCGGGTCTGACGCAGGGTTCGGATGGTGCGGACACACTTGCGCTGGTCCAGTCGCTGGTGAAAACTGTGCAACAGCAGGCGGGACCGAGGTTAGACACCATTGAGGAGAAGATAAGAGATTGTTTGTGTAAGATCGAGGATCTCCGGAAAGGATTCCCTCAGACTCGCGAACGAGCCATACTGACATGGCTTAATTTTCGGCAGATGACTTGGAGGTATGAGGAGGTTCCCTACGCATACCAAAAGACCTTCCAATGGATCTTCCAAAAGCCATCCCCAGACAATAGATGGGACGATTTCAAATCTCATCTGGCTGGGAAGGATGTTGTTGCTCCTTACTTCATCAACGGAAAAGCCGGAAGTGGGAAGTCGACTCTCATGAAGTTCATCGTTGGCCATGCCGGTACCACAGAAGTTTTAACCAAATGGGCCGGTGTGGACAAGCTTCTTGTGGCGAAATTCTTCTTTTGGAACCTAGGGACACCGTTACAAAAAAGCAACGTAGGCATGTTGAGAGCTTTGGCCTACAGCGTTCTGGAGCGATACCCGGAGCTGATCCCAGCTGTTTTCCCAAGCCTGTATCAGAACTGGAAGGATTCGGATGTCAACAGCGAACCGACTTATATCGAAATGAAAAGGGCAATCGAACTTCTCAAAGAAAAGTCGTCTGGCTTTCTCAAGCTGTGTATCTTCATTGACGGAATCGATGAGTTCGAAGGCGATCATAAGGATATCTCACGATTTCTTCGCTCTTTAGCCTCACCCCGGGTCAAGTTAATCGTCTCCAGTCGGCCCATTCCTGCCTGTCTTAGTGCATTACAGGGCTGTCCCATGCTCGAACTGCAAGATCTTACGAGACATGACATGGAGATCTTCGTTCAGGGTGAGCTTTCCTCTCATCAATTAATGGTCGGCCTGGAGCGCTACAATCCCCGAGATGCCAAAATATTAGTCACGGAGATCAAGGACAAAGCTGAAGGAGTCTTCCTTTGGGTAAAGCTTGTGGTACGGTTACTCGTGGATGGCCTCGAAGCTGGCGACAACATGAAAGACTTACTAGACAAGCTTCACTCGCTTCCTTCGGATCTCAGAGGCTTGTACCGGCGAATGTTCGAAAAGATGCAGCCGGAGTACCAGAGGCAGGCTGCCGAGATATTTCAGCTATACCACACGTGGAACGTGCTGATAACAGATCAACTTCTTCGAGACCTTGTGCTTTCATACGCGATCCAGTGCTTCACCGACGCTTTCAGCCTCCCAGTCGCACCTCTTGAACCCGAAACATCCAACTGGCTCTCCCAAAATGTCGAGGCACGTATCAGAAGTCGCTGCTGTGGCCTGATTGAACTTCGTAAGACGACCCAGGGCTGGAGAACAGTGAATGGGATTTCCGGTGTCTCTATCTCCGTGGGTGAGAACACTGGTTTGGTAGTGAGCTACCTACACCGAACTGTTGCCGAGTTTCTCAAGTCGGATGACGTTTGGAACGAGATCTGTACCATGACGAAAGATTCGGACTTCAATCCTGTGCTGAGCCTTGCCTCTGCGTGTCTTTCAATGATGAAAGTAGCAAGCAACTTCACAGATCCAGATCTACACTTGTATCTCACTTACACAACCAAATTCTGTCGAATAGCCACGGGTATATCAGATCAGACGTTGCAACAGTACGTAACCACTATTGACAAGACGATGAATGAGCATCGTAACAAGAAATATGCGGGACAATCGATGAACCTACCAGATGTAAATGTGCACTGGTCCGCAGATCTCTATCATGTGAGAACGGATTTCTCCACCCAGAAGAGGCTTCGTGAACTTGCGAGTCTTGACACATTCGCTGCTCGCAATGGACTGGTCCAGTACCTCAAGACCTCCCTTAAGGGCCAGGAAGCTAGCTTCCTTTCCCGATGCGCTATGGTCCTTCACGCGATAGAAAGCTGGCGAGTCTCTGGACTTAGTCCTCAAGCTCCTTTAATCCCACAGGATGTATCTCTCAACGATCGTGCAGAAACTTTGCTTTTTCTTCTCCAACATATTGTCAGGCCTGAAGACGTAGAACTCGGCGATAACTTGTGGGACTACGCTATTTTGCTGGGTCATGAGCTCTTGGCCTCCCGTAAGCTTATAGACTGTGCAGAGTTGATGAAAAAATTCCTAAGCACAGCGCAGTCCCCGAGAGCTCTGATGGATCAACCAGTCCAATCCAAATACATAGGGAAGCTCAGGATAGAGGACCGTATGGCTTTGATTCGCGCCATCCAGAATGCTGAGGGTCCAGAGGTGAGAAGCTTAGGTGTCGAGCTTGGGCGACTCGTCTCCACAAATGCACCATTTTCAGGTGTATCGGATCAATTTGCTGAAAGAGTCTCAAAAACATCCATTGGTGGGAGACAGCTTCGACAAAACGCGCTGGACGATTTAGAACTTCCTGGGGCTTCTGCTCTCGAAACACCATTCATGACCCTGAAAAGGCCCATACCAGACAGTTTCAATGATATTCCAAGTCCCTACGATTATCCAGGAGGGCCCAGGCCAACGAATCACCGTGTGGCCCAGAATGACACACTTCAAGCCCACCCGCCGCCTCCGATGGCTTTGAGCACGTTCGCAATAAGTTCTGTACAGGTACCAGGCGTGGTTTTCCCACAGCTAATTCAACCTTCCTTCCCCCATTACGACCCTGGCCTTGGATATCAAGCCTTCAATACCCAGTCTGCTATTTCCCCTGGCTCCGGATTTTTCACTCCTGGTGGATACGGGTGGCAGAATGTGCCAGCTACCAACGGCGGGTTACCTCAATATCAACCCTTCTCCAGGCCACATCAACCTCAAGTCTCCATGAGTGCTTGTACTTTTGCAGACCCCACGTTTGGTAAATGCTCTCGGGGAAACCATAACAAATCGAAGAAGCCAGTACGTTTCAGAAAACCCAAAAAGCGAAATATGCGAAGACCACGTCTGGACCCCGCGGGCGACAATACATCATCTTTATCTGGTTGATGAATACGAGACCACCCTCTATGGAACCTCGAACTTTTCCTCCTCCCTTCACACCAATTTTTCAATATCAATTCTTGCAAACGTTTCGAACACCATCTAATTGCAGACCCTCTGGTCCGCTAGAACGAAGGCCCCGATTCATCACTTGAGTCCGTGGAGATCGAGTATGAACCTTCTTCAGAATTTGAGCAGACGGTGTTGGACTTCCATACACAACGGCGGATTCGCGCGCCATCTTCGTTGGTGTGTCGGACCTCTTGTTAATTTGGAGCGTCTTTGAGTCTCGCAGCCTAATATAATGGGTGACTTGACAGAACTCGCAGCTGAGATGTTCAGGCCTGCCTAATCCCTGATAAGTGTGGTAATTTCGGCTGGTTGAGCTGTACAAGTTGTAACATTAGCCGTGCTAAATTTGTGGAACAATGTATACAAACGTCACAAATAATGTGGCGCATCGTTAAAAAATTATAAGGGATTAAATTTATTAGTTTTGTAGGGAAAATAAAGAGATCTGAATGCTAGAGTCGATGAACATTAAGTATACTAGTCGCACACAGCGATGATTACTAAAATCAAACTAATACAGTGGGATAGGTCAGGAGAATTAGTCACCTGTAGGCCGGGGCAACTACTTGTTACAGGGCGATAGTGTACCGTAGCGTTGCCCCCCTCTTGCGTTTGCCGCTATGCCCTGTGCCCTTCGGTTATCCCTTGTCACCATAATTCGCCTCACTCTTTGGAATGCTTAGTGAGATAAGACGGGCTCATGTTTCACCGATGTCTAACTTGGCCGCATAACAGCACAATTACACTATATACAGATTACGAAACGCCGACGGGGTTGGACTTGGCACTTGAGTGCAAGTGACTCCAAAAACGGCGACAGAAAACCTCCAAAAAAGGGAGTCAAAAGTCCCTGGACATAGAATAACTATGGTAATGTAAAAAGGTATTTTGTTCTAGATACCTTAAATTATAAAAGGTCATCAGGAAAGTATAGTTAAAGCCTAAGACGCACAAATATGTGTAGTAAACACATATTTTGTTTAGAGTAATAAAACTTCCAAGAACGGAGAAAACGTTGTTCAAATTTCACGGACGTTGAACTAGCACGCCTAAACTCCAACACTAGAAAAACCAAAGTCGCAATCATCTAAGTGAAATCAGTCGTTTCAAAAACCATACCCGAGCTAACATGCAGGAAAGAAATGGCCAAGATAGTAAGGTTAATAAGTTGCAACATCTCAGCCTCCAGCTTCACTGGTCCACGCTCATAAAGGCATGATGCTCGGACTGGGTCCGATGGGTACAATCCCGTTTCTGCAGATGACGGAGGCATATCCGCGTTTGATCTGGAAGCAAATTAGAGATGATAGGTTTTCATAGAAATGTTCGCGTGACGAACTTACAATGTCGAAGTGGGTGGTTTCTTTGAAGACTCCGCCCCGGGTCTCAGGACCGTCACTCCAATACAGGCGTCGCAACCAAGCATGGATACGCGGATAATCCATTCGTATCATCTTGAGATTGCATTTGAACATGGAGTAGTAGGCGACGTCAAAGCGGATAAGGGTCGTGTATAGGCGGATATCGGCCTCAGTGATGTAAGCGCCAAAA
The DNA here is from genome assembly GCA_030770425.1 of Darksidea phi. Taxonomy (NCBI): domain Eukaryota; kingdom Fungi; phylum Ascomycota; class Dothideomycetes; order Pleosporales; family Lentitheciaceae; genus Darksidea; species Darksidea phi. The sequence goes on along the minus strand of JASJFT010000224.1, from coordinate 25,511 downwards.
AGATAAGGATGATGCCCGTGCTGGGAGAGATGGTACTCTAGCCGATCTAGGGCCTGAAAGAGCTGCGTGACATGCTCGTTGTAGGCCGCCTGGGAGTTGGCAAATCCCGCCTTGTACACGCCGTTGTTAACAGCGTCGTAGACCCAGGCATTGAGCGTGTCAATTTCGGTTCGGATATGTGGTGGGATGAAGGCAGCTGCTCCCTTGCTTGCTTCGCGATTTTCTGGTGGAAGAAACTGGTCGAAGGCATCGAAGAACATCCGGATGATATCGCTGCTCTCGTTGTTAACAATTGCTGCCGTCTTCTTATCCCATAGCAGCGGCACGGTGACTCTTCCGGTGTATTGGGGGTCTGCCTTGTGATATAGCTCCTTGATCGATCTCACGCCGTATATAGGATCACACGAGGGACCCCTATGTCCGGAGAAGTACCACCCATGGATTGGGTCCTTCGCATCCACCTCGACCAATTGCACAATGTCGCCCAGTCCCTTCAAGCCATGGACGATGATGGTGCGGTGGGCCCACGGGCAGCAGTAGTTGACGTAGAGGACATATCGGTCCTTCTCTACAGCGAAATGCTCCGAGGGAATGATGTTGCGAAATCGGGAAGGCATTCGGCTGTAGCAAGTGTTCGGTTCGATATCGCTGACAGAGCGCGGACTCTGCGCAGAGGGCTCAGTAAGCAGGTGTAGTATGTAGAAGCGTGCGCTGAGACTCACTGTGGACGCAGTCATCATGGGCAGTATAAAAGCTCCTGGCCGTCGTGTTCGTGCTATGTAGACCTCACCGAAGATGTCTAACAGCGCGGCGGGGTATCCATAGTACCTACACGCGAGAGAGCAGGGCTACTGCGCCGGGTTTGCGTGATTACAAAACAGTTACTCCAGACGAGGATGATTAGTAGACGCCGTCCCGGGGGTATGGGGAGCATATCCACAGCTTGTAAGCGGGATCGCCCCATGTTCGGCGAAGAGAAAGAAGCATTTCGACTGTCGGCGGTGCGTTTGATAGCTGGCGAGAATGCAGACGGGCGGGGGGGCGATGTGGGTTTGGTAACATGTAGTCGGTAGAGCCTCCGCTCTTGCGGCGGTCGGCTCGCTTCTCGCTTACGTCAAACAGCTTTAGCATCTCCATTTCAGCCCTCTCTGCCACATTCATCGAACCATTCTCGTTCTCCTTCCTCAGCCATGCGAAAGATGTCGCCTCTGGTTCGTCGTCTTTCTCGCACTCTCCGCCCGAACTCGAATGCGACCACACTACGTACCTTGTGGGGCTCTTGGTTTCGTACTTCTGCACAGTGTCACCAGTCCGCTGCCATGTGACCGCCGCCCGCTTTCTCCATCCTGATTTTGAACGTTTCATATCATATAAACGTCGCACACAACTTCCTGCTATCTTCGATAGGCTTCGACAACTCACCGTAACCTACTTCCAACTGTATCAATCGAGCCCAGGGCGCCGCTTCTTACCCTGGCGCACCTGCGAATACTTCCATCGGCTTGTGAAGTTTTTCATTTATCAACTGCATCCGAGCAAGTCCATCCGAAATGCCCACATAATTTCATGTTCTATAGATACCCGTCCCAAATCGAGCTGATATATAATTAGTGCATTATTCTTTGCATTGGTTCTCATCGATGCGGCTGATCCGTGCTAATAGCAATCTGGAATCCACACTTTTGGCTTCACACCAACCGGGGCTAGCCCGCAAGCGATTCTCTATAGTGAACTCTCTAACCTTGCTGAGGAACTGTCACAGAATGGAGCGACATCCGACGTTGAACTTGGCTAGAGGGCGAAGACACCATTAACAATCCGCTCACGCTTCTCGTTCGCCAATTTCAGGCCAGCTTCGTGACTTCCAACGAACAATATTTGCTGGAATTTGTCATTCTCAGCTCCAGACAACGTCGAGACCATGTTCGGATGATATACTCTTCACAAGCCGCAGTACACAGCCACATCACGAAGTTTGATGTACCAGGTTCTTCAAAACTCAACATACCATCGTCCAGTACTTGAAGGCGCCGGTCGATCTAGCTTTCATCGATTCTCGGTTCGCGCCGATGTCCCCTTCCGCGATTATACCATTTCGATAACGAATAACTCACAAGTACACTGCTGTTCCAGTGCCGGTATTACACAGGTATTTTTACCGGTTCTCATGTTCCACCGGTCAGTTGACGTCGAGGGGAATATCGAGCATGTTCACTAATTCACTTGCGCCGAAAAGTCACCTCGATGCCTCGGCAAGCCCTACCCGACAATTCTCCTCCTAGAGTCCATGTTCGGCACAATCCCTCGCCAATCGGGTAGAAGAACTTTTAAACGTGACAGGTTACTATATTACTATACTATTTCTCCCCCCTTCAAGTCTACAGTGGCATTGATCCGTTCTGGTAATAATGAAATCCATTTCACTCTCGGAGCGTTCGACCGATCACGGGTTTAGACGTGTTTAGACGCGTACCGAGATGCAAGCGTGGGATGTCCAAGACAGCACCGTGATGTCAGGCCAATGACCAAGAAAGCTATACCTGAAAATGCAGTATGCAATTCCGCCCCAGCAATGCCTCATTTCTAGCTCAAAGGATCTCGACAGCGATTGACCCAATCTCTATCCTCAGTGAAGCTTTCTCTCCCGTATCCCAAGATCTGTCGCCCGCCCTAACGTTTGGGCTCCGGCCCGTTTAAGGTCGAAATGTTCCGGAGTACTGGACAGGGTTCTTGAGATCAACAGTTAATTCGGCATCATTGGTGGGGACCGCGTGCAACTGGTGTTGTTCTGGCAATCTCCCAGCGTGGTAAACGCAGGTGGGCCATGCTTCAGATGCGAAGACATCTTCCTAGGGAGCAGCTATCAAAGTCTACAGGCTACAAACGGAGCATCACTTTTGTCCGCCCTGTAAGCAACTGGTTCACGCTAAAAGTCTATTGTCTGTAACCGGTAAGTTGCTCCGTCAGGGTTAGGGCACCGGACATGTAGTTATCTCATCCTCCCAGGCTCGAGCTGTAGATGAGAGGTTAAGTGCACGCCTCATTTACGTTGTAGAGCCAAAGCGGACAAGTCTTCCACATCCATGTAGGACTCACTACTTCCTCTGGATAGCAGGCACATGCAGAACAGTGCCTGAGACAATCTATGCATCTTCGAAACTTGAGATCCTAAACAATGTATGCCGCCTTGACATTCGGTATCCAAGGCAAAAGAAAGTGGGCACCGAAAGCCTGTAACGATGTAGCCCTAGCAGATGTCATGATAACTCAAAAGCATATCGTCCGAAGCATACCTCATTAGGTCATGGACTGTCCTTCGCCCAGAAGCTTAGGGAACTCGGAAATACTAAGGCATACTACGAGGTACGCGGCCGGCGACAAGGTCTTCATAACCAGGAACCAGAGAGTCACGAATGCTGATACGGGAATGTGGTATACGAGTTCAACAAATCGAATCGCTAAAGCCAGATAATGCTATATCTCAAAGAGCAGAACTCCACTGTGCATCTACCCTTCCTTCTCACAACACCTCCGCAAAAAGAGGATGGATATCAGATAATAAAAACGAGGTATCAAGCTCCACTCTCTCGGAGCAAGAACTAAGCGTACATACCACACATCTGGGAAGACATCACAGCCCCACTCGTCCGTCCTCTTTTACCGCAAAGCAGGACCTCCACCACTAAAACTATACCCCTGTCCTCCATATCCGCTTTCACTCCTCGTGTGCTGCAGCCCTAGCCCCGCGGCACCGGCATCCCTCCTATACTCCTCATATCCTCCGGGACTCAACGCGTTATGCCCATCCTCATACGCCGCGTACCCCGTATGCCGTCTATTGTCCTCGCCCCAGCTCAACGGCCTGCCTGGATGCCTTCCCTCGTCCGTCTCCGTACTATGCAATAATGCGTACTCGTCTTCCTGCTGGTTTCCGCCATGCTCAGTGCGTCGATCGTCATCATCAGAATCGTGTGAGTTGCGGTGGGGTTCGATTTCCGTGGACCAGGCGTTGTCTTTGCCCAGGTCGCCGGTTGCGTGGTGGGGATCCTGTTTGTTGGACTCATAGGGGAGTGTGCCGGTTTTGAGGAAGGTGCGGAGGTAGTAACCGCTGATTGCGGCAGTGAGGAAGAAAAAGATACTGTGTGACGAGGCTTGTTAGGATGATTTCGGGTAGAGGAAGACCAGGACGTACAATATCATAGCACCAAAGCCCACAGCCACTCGACTAAGCTTGCACTTGCCAGGGGGTCCATATTTGAAAGCGTCACAGTTGCGATCCTTCTTTTGTTCTTCAGCGCCTTTTATTATGCCACCGGCGTTCCATATTGCTAATGATATGAAAGCACAAAACCATAGTACTGTTCATCATGCTATGTCAGCAACCCATCCTTCTTGTATAGGTAGTGGAGGTGGGATGGCCATACATGTGAAAAGCGCATCGACCGCAAGGAAAGCATACACGTTTGCAAATCGCTCGGCTCGAGACCACATCGGAACCATGACGAGGTAGATAATGGCGGGACCGGTGAGGAAACACTACGATACATCTGTCAGCCTTGCTCCCCAACGCTCGGCGAATACGCCTACTAAGTGGGCTGCGTAGTAGAAACATACCAGAGCAAAGTAGAACTTCGTAGCACCCCCAGTTTTCCCCTCTTTAGTCAGAATTGCTAACGTTATACATCCCGCTATAAAGGTAAGCAGCACCTGGAAGACATGCGCCGTGGCCTTGCATCTCTGGACGTAGGAGACGTTGACCCGCATTGTGGGGTGCTGTGAGCCCTCGCTGGGCTATCGTGTTGCTCGTCGCTCGACAAACAGCCGTAGGGAGAGACTCGACGAGAGTGGATCGCGGGTGGTAAACAAAGCTTCAGCTAGCTGACGGGCTGCGCAACAACAATCGCTTAAACGCAGAGGAAAGACAGTCTTGAGCTTCTTGTGCGTCAGATGGTGTCAGGACTCTACATCCAGCTCACAGGTAACTCACCCTTCACAGAGAGCAGGCTTCAAGTATCAAAAGAGTATAAGGGGGGCGCAGTCAGACCGCAAACGAGTGAGTTGAACATGGTGAAGGGAAGCCTCCAGCCGCACCAGCTGTGGCATCGAAAGCACAGATCGCAAACCAGGTCAAACGCGGCCAAGACTGAGGCTGCGCTTGGTCGCGCTATTTGCTGGATCAGGGTTCAGCGCTTCAGGGGTTATTTTGGGCAAGCGAGTGCGCCAAACCATCTTCGGATGGTAGACGGGTACCTGGAAATTTTTCGAATGAGATGAGCGCTTACCGCTGTCCTGGGTTCCTGCTCTTCTTGTTCTCGTCTGGCGAATTTTAAGATGCCTGAAAGATGGCGATAGAGGTGATTGGATTGATGGTAATGGATGGCCAAGAGTGAAAAACGCTGAGCCGCATCAGGCTGCGATTACGACCTGACACGTACAATGTCAGCTGAAGGGTGGGACACCTGAGTGCTGCGGTGGAAGAATTGTTCTTTGACGCCACAATCCCAAAGTCGATATAAGGCTGCAGGACCAGCCACGATGCTCTTCACCGGACGCCTTTGGAGATGCGACCATGGCTTTATTTATGCTGTTACAATTGCAGTTAGTTTGTAGCCGCAATGACAGCATAAGAACCAGATTGCGTTGTCACACAAGCACTTACCGGAAGCCTGGTTTACAGCAATAGATGCCGGACGAACTCACATGCAAGAGACCTCAGTGCGTGCGATGATGAGGATGATCGATCAGAATGCGAGCATGCTCAACCCTCATTTCGCTCACCTATATCGCCCGCTCGCTAAACCCTTAGGAACGGCTCTCCGGCGCCCTTTATTCAGCATGCCGACCGCTGACTTGGCCGTCTCGAAACTTGCTTCTTCAAGCAACTCTGCATCAATATTGATCTCAGTAAGTAGATTGCAAGGCATGGAAGAAGCGGATGCCATGAATAATATCAAGAGGGCCATGCTTCGTCAGCTATCAAAAGATGAGCTTCGGCATCCCACGGTATGCCCGAAAACACCATCGTAAAAGGAAACGAGATTGTGAAGTATAAATATGCCCTGTAACGATCATCTTCAGTGAGGTGAAGATAGTCGCTGCTTCTCTACTTTACCCGTCTTCTTCGAACTGATAGCATGTCATTTCGCAATCTCACATTACTATCAAATTCTTACTCTCCCTTTCAATCTTCTAAGTTACCAACAATACCCTCTCCGGCGCACTACGATACTATATCTATTGGCTCGGGCGAAGCAGGGAAATTCCTATGCTGCAACCGCTCTTCCGCCGGCAAGAAAACTGCCGTGGTCGAGCATAAATGGGTCGGCGGCTCCTGTCCGAACATCGCCTGTCTGCCTTCAAAGAACGTCTCATAGCCCGCTGAGCTCCTACGCAATGCTCAGAAATACGCCTCCACGGGGCTGTTGAAAGCGGATGGGATGAGCGAGGTCGATAGGAATATGGTAGGGGAACGTAAGAGGGACATGGTGAAGGGACCGATTGAAACGCACGAAGGTTTTTTTAAAAGACAGTGGTGCGGAACTGATATTGGGGCATGGAAGGCCGGCGGGTAAGAAGACGGTGGAAGCGGAGTTGAAGAGTGGGGAAAAGAAGACTTTGACTGCGGACAAGATCGTCATTTGCACCGGCTCTCAGGGAGGATTGATAACGCACCCGGACTAAAAGACGCAAATCCCTTGACCCACATCGAGCCGCTTGAACTCAAAATTATTCCAAAACATCTCATCGTCCTTGGAGGCGGCTACAGCGGCATCGAATTTGCGCAAGCGTATCGACGTCTCCGCGCTGAAGTCACGGTCATCGAGCGAAACTCACGTATTCTCAAACACGAAGACAAGATGTTTCCCCTATCCTCGTTGATATTCTCGAAGCAGAAGGTATAAAGTTTTCCACGTCGGCATTCATTGAGAAGGTCACCGGCACTTCAGGCCAGTCGATAAACCTCACAGGTACACGGGATAACTCTCCGTTTATAATTATTGTGAGCCACATCCTCGTAGCAATTGGTACCATCCATAACACAGAAGAAATAGGCCTCAAAGATGTAGGTATTCAGCTCACATCGTCCGGTCACGTGAAGGTGGACGAGTACCTCCAAACGACCGTTCGGGAGATCTTTGCTGTGGGTGATTGTGCAGGCTCGCTACATTTTACCCACGTAATCTATGACGAGTTCCACATTGTCCAGGACTTTCTGAATGACACAGAGCCCTGACAGTCTACGAAAGGCCGTCAACTCCCCTACATGCTCTACACCTCTCCCGAACTCGCACACGTCGGCCTAAGTGAGGACGACGCGATGAAGAAGGGGGTTGCGTGTCGACTAGCAAAACTCCCTATGACAGCCTTCCTGCGCACACGAACAATGGACGCTACATAGCGTTTCGCAAAGCGTTCCTCAGCGCGAGCGAAGACACGATCTCGGGCTTCACTGCTCTTGGACCGCGAGCTGGGGAGTCATTGCCGGTTGCGCATTTGGCGATGACGAATGGCCTGCCGTATATGAGCTTGAGTGGGTTAATTATAATGCACCCGACGATGAATGAAGGGCCAGTATCACTTTTTGGCTCTATGTCTGCTAGGGTTTAGTAGGTGGTATTGGCGCGGTTGCGGAAACGAAACAGGTATATTGCTAAGCAGGATGTCCAGCAACGGCTTCTCGAGACGACGTAGTTCCACGCAGATTGATCTATCATGAATTAATAGCCCCCGCAATGTGCTAAGAGAATAGTTTTATCCATAATAGCTATCAATGGCAATTGAATGGAGAAGAACAGAAAGGAGTGAGCGGTCTATGAACGAGGTTCCAAAAGTCGAGATCGTCGATAATTTAGAAGCTACTCTAGGTTTAACAATAAAACGCCGTTCGCTACTTGCCTTTTGTTTAGACAAATCGCATTACGTGTGCCGTCTTGTCCTACGCGATATGATGTACGTTAAGATAGGAGATGCTCACTAGTTTTACGCCATCCATCTGGGTCCAGGAAGGATCATTCTTGGGAGTCGAGCATGGGGACGCCGTATTTATGGCAGTTGCGAGCGCACCACAGAGAAGCTTTGAAGGAATTATTTGTCTAGAATGTGTTCCACAGTTGATAAGGCAACATTTCTACGACGAGATCTTGCTCATAATAAATCCGGCCCGCTTGCCGAGTAACAATTCACTAGCTTTGCCACTGCTCGACTTGCGACGTACGTCTGCCTTAACAGCGTAGCTCAGGATTTATATCAACCGGCTTTATCTGCACATCTTGCCCACCAACATTTTCTACCGGCAGATTTAGTTTCCACAGTCATTGCAGATTATCATAAGGACTATATCAGACCTACCTATCAGTTTTCGGTACCTCCGATCCCCGTCACACTACCCACTCTACTGCACCTCCAATATGGAACTAGAATTCTTCATTCTTGCCATTTTTGCTGTCGCCAAATTAGCTGCTGCCTGCTGGCCTCCGTACTTGGATTTTGAATTGGGTCGCAACCGCACTTTTCTCGAGGAAATTATCAAACAGCGAGAGACTAACCCTGCAGCCGGTTGGACACATGTCGTTGGGGAAGGCAGCCCCAAAGACGTATGGCCTTCCGACGCCGAAGGCTACGTTCATATCAAGTACTGTTATCGCGATGCGCGTTCCAAGGGGATGTCTCAATGGGTACGAAATGGCTGGAACATTTGGGCTAGCCGGATTGGCGACCCTGGCCCGGCAAACCGCCATAGACTTGCAGCGCCCCAGGAGTTTACGCACAATGGAGTTGCAGAGTTTTGCAGAGATTCCAATAAGAATTGGAATCCTGCCGTTCCACCGGACACACTTGAGATATTTGTGGAAGGCACGGGGATGATGGGCGTAGCTTCCACCGGATATGCCAACGCGGACTAGTGAGTACTTTCAAGGCTACGTACCTGTCTCGGGAGAATGTTGTTGTACTCACAGCATCTCCAGTGACTTTCGCGCAGGCCGTCATCACTTTAAACTTGGTGACCAAAGCGGATGGACTGGCACAGCCGCACAGAGGGATATTCACAGTAACAGGGTGATTGGGCACGAATGGGGTCACGTTCTTGGACTCTGGTAAACGACTTAGGTGCAAACTGTGATCAAGAAGATTGCTGATCTTTAGCAGGCATGAACATCAGCGTCTGGATAGTATTTATCGCCTGTTTCGCCCTGCTCAGCTGGATGGTACTGACTTTTGTAAGGAAACCGCTACGTGCACTTCGAATGCAAGAATCTCAACGGCTATGATGCGGCTAAAATCGCAGCTGAGGCTGACGGATACACCATGGACCATGTTTGCCAAGATCCCCTCTTGGGCTATAGATACGGCTTTCCGGCCCCTGATTTTTCCCTCTTTACACTTTACGATCCAACAGTAGATCCACATCATCAGCGACCTTGGCTCAAAACTAAGTCTACCACCTACAACATCGGTTCCATTATGCACTATCAGTGTTCAGATTGGGGGATTCCCACCCAGGATGTTACCAAATGCGTGATATCCATGTGGTAAGCGTTCTCGGGCACGTCTACAGTTGGAGGCGTTTACTAAAATGTGGCTAAGGAAAACTCCTTATCCCGTGCATGCACATATTCCAAAGGATCACGAGGTTCACGCTACGCATGAAAATGCTTGGCCAGTTCTGCCCAATTATGATCCTTCTCCTTTGGATATCCAGGCGATCAGGGAGATATATCCTTGGGTAGGACCTTAAGATGGGCTACCGGCTCATTGGGGCCTGCTACATGCACTCCTTGCTGTACTTGGGAAGAGCCTATGGTAGGCGAGTCGAGTTTCCTCAATGGACAAGCCGAGAGGCTTTTGCAACTTAGATAGATGAAAGATTGGGCCGCACGACGGCAAGACATAAAGCTAGCCTGTAAAGAAACAGTATCTTTACGTTTTTATTCCTATGATCGTGGCGCCGCTTTGAAGACATATCGGCGACTTTAAGTCTGAGCCAACTGGCATTGACACTCTTCTGAATAGGTTCTGCTACTATACCGCCAACAGGTTCGTAATCCAGTGGTTTTGAAGTTCTTTCGACGCGGTAACGAAACTAAAGGCAAGATAATAGTAGACGGCAGGGGGATGGAGTTAGCAGAGAGCGGCACCGAAGCACATCGAAACAGAACCGAGAATGCCGAGAGGCACGGACGGGGAGCACGGGCCTTCTAGAGCAGCTTTTTAGGAGCACCAAACACGACTTACCACTTCATCCACCTCCCTCACACATCCTCATCTATTCCTTCCCATTGCATTCAGTGGAGTTCGGTCATCTCGTATATTTCATTCCTCACAATGCAGCGCGCTTTCGCATCCAGGGCGCGATCGTCGGTCCTAAATTCGAGCTCCAAGTTCCGGACGACGAGCTTCAACCTCCAACAGCAGCGCTTTGCCCACAAGGTATGCCTAGAGTCAAATCAATGTATTCTCTCAATGGATCGAATTGACAAATTGCACAGGAGCTCAAGTTCGGCGTCGAAGGCCGAGCAGCTCTTCTCTCTGGTGTTGACACACTCGCAAAGGCAGTATCAACAACACTGGGTCCCAAGGGCCGCAATGTCCTGATTGAGTCAAGCTATGGGTCACCCAAGATCACGAAAGGTATGTGGACTTCACTCATCCAATATGGCATCGGCTCACATTCGTAGATGGTGTGACGGTCGCAAAAGCCATCACCCTCAAGGACAAGTTCGAGAACCTCGGTGCCCGCCTGCTCCAGGATGTCGCCTCCAAGACCAACGAGGTCGCTGGTGACGGCACCACGACTGCCACCGTCCTCGCTCGTGCCATCTTTTCCGAGACGGTCAAGAACGTCGCCGCCGGCTGCAACCCCATGGACTTGAGGAGAGGAACGCAGGCTGCCGTCGACGCCGTCGTCGAGTACCTGCGGGAAAACAAGAAGGATATCACTACCAGTGAGGAGATATCCCAGGTCGCTACCATCTCAGCCAATGGCGATACCCACATTGGCAAGCTGCTGTCGAATGCTATGGAGAAGGTTGGAAAGGAGGGCGTCATCACGGTCAAGGAGGGTAAGACCACCGAGGACGAGCTTGAGGTCACCGAGGGCATGAAGTTCGACCGTGGCTACATCTCGCCCTACTTCATCACCGACGCCAAGGCACAGAAGGTCGAGTTCGAGAAGCCACTGATCCTCCTGTCCGAGCGCAAGATCTCCGCTGTGCAGGACATCGTCCCCGCCCTCGAGGCCTCCCAGCAACTCCGCCGGCCCCTCGTCATCATTGCCGAAGATATCGACGGCGAGGCGCTTGCCGTGTGCATCCTCAATAAGCTCCGTGGCCAGCTGCAGATCGCTGCCGTCAAGGCTCCTGGCTTCGGCGACAACAGGAAGTCCATCCTCGGCGATCTTGCGGTCCTAACCAATGGCACCGTCTTCAGCGATGACCTCGACATCAAGCTCGAGAAGTGCACTCCGGACATGCTCGGCTCCACTGGCTCCATCACCATCACAAAGGAGGACACTGTCATCCTCAATGGCGAGGGCAGCAAGGATGCCGTTACTCAGCGCTGCGAGCAGATCCGCGGCGTCATGAGCGACCCCACCACCTCCGAGTATGAGAAGGAGAAGCTCCAGGAGCGTCTTGCCAAGCTCTCAGGTGGTGTTGCTGTTATTAAAGTCGGTGGTTCCTCTGAGGTCGAGGTTGGCGAGAAGAAGGACCGGATCGTCGACGCTCTCAACGCCACCCGCGCTGCCGTGGAGGAGGGTATCCTTCCCGGTGGTGGCACTGGTCTCCTAAAGGCCGCCGTCAACGCTTTGGACAAGGTCAAGCCCGCCAACTTCGACCAGCAGCTCGGTGTTAGCATTGTCAAGAGCGCTATCACCCGCCCTGCCCGGACCATTGTCGAGAACGCTGGCGCCGAGGGCTCCGTCATCGTTGGTAAGCTCATGGATGAGTATGGCAGCGACTTCAACAAGGGTTTCAACAGCGCCAAGGGCGAGTACGTCGACATGATTCAAGCCGGTATCCTCGACCCCTTTAAGGTCGTCCGGACTGCCCTTGTCGACGCCAGCGGCGTTGCATCTCTCCTCGGCACGACTGAAGTTGCGATAGTAGAGGCACCCGAGGAGAAGGGTCCTCCACCAGCAATGGGTGGCGGCATGGGTGGTATGGGCGGAATGGGAGGCATGGGCTTCTAAGCGACCTGCTCAACGGCCTCTCGACTACTCTTCTAATACCCCCATTCCACTATACCCTCTTTTAGTCCTCGAGTCTCTCCCAGCCCTGGTTTGTACATGATATTGGGTCGGTACTCCACTCCTCTTCTCTCCTGTCTTCCTAATCACGTTTGAAAAGCGTAGCATTTGCTGGGATGTATTTTGGTCCTTTGTACAATATCATGTCTATCTAGAGTGAACGCGTTGGAAGAGAGGATGTAAAAGTTAGGGGGAATGTAACATGTTTCAACGAGTAACATGCCCAGGCACGATTCGCACGTCAGGGGTGATAGTCTGTGACGAGCCCACAACTTGAATGATGAATAAGCACTGGCTGTTTGTTGTGGCGGCCGGTCACCCCCACCAAGCACAGCCCCCGCCTCGAGCCCTTCAAAATCTGCCCCGCTACTACGCTATCCAGCCTCATCACATCCGCACCACCGCTTCGCACCTCCGACCTCTGTCCGAGTCTGAAGACTACTCTGCAGGCACCTCTTCGAACTGACGTAAGATATATTCCTACCGCCTGGCAGGCAGCTACATGATTGTGACGCGTCCTATCCAGCTAGCCATCCCGCTGACGACGCTGACTAGTTAACAAACAACTGAGAAAGCACTGCCTGCTCTTCTACGTATTTGACACCTGCTTCGACACCTATACGACATCATGGTGAGTGCGATAGTCCGAGGAAGGAGAATGTGAGGAGTTATACTGACTTGTTAACTGTAGGCTCAATCCGGGTATGTAACAGGCAAACAACGGCCCCGCGACACACACGACCTTATCCTTGCCAGCTGTCCGCTCACACACACCCCGCCGCATCACAACCGCCGCCCAATCCTCGTACACAGCCGTTACGTGACTATATACTGATACTCTCCCAGCGTCTCCGTAGCCCCTGAATGCATCAGCGCCTTCAACGACCTGAAGCTCGGCAAGTCTCTCAAATACATCATCTACAAAATCAGCGACGACTGGAAAGAAATCGTCGTCGAGGAAACCTCCACCGAGCGTGACTGGGCCGCGTTCCGCGAAAAGCTGCTCAATGCCAAGAGCAAGGACCGCAAGGGCAAGGAAGGCATTGGCGGTCGATACGCCGTGTTCGATGTTGAGTATGAGCTTGAGAGCGGAGAGGGGACGAGGAGCAAAATTACTTTCATCTCTTGGTGCCCGGACGATGCGCCACAATACGTGAGTGCCGACCGTTGTTTCGGGGGAAGTTGGAGTAGAGGCTGTGTGCTAACGTGGGACAGCCCCGCATGATGTACTCATCCTCCAAGGAAGCCATCAAACGCGCTCTGAACGGTCTTGCCGCCGACATCCAGGCCAACGACGCCGACGACATCGAATGGGACAGCATCCTCACCCGCGTCTCCAAGGGCCGCTAAACACACTACCTGTTCGCACGACGATGGAATGTTACGTGGGTAATGCGTTAGCTTGGGAAATGATATGATAGCATGTTCTGGCTGAGTCTGAGCTCGGCTTTCCCTTTTGTAGTGTGGCGATTGTGGGTAGGAAACCTTGATGAATGGAATACCTAGGTACCTAAGAATGCAGATGATACTGGCCAGTCTTTTTGCAGTCAGCGCGTCAATGCTCATACAGATGAGCTTCAACCTAACTGCTGTCCCTAGTTACTTCAAATTCCCTTCTAGAACCGGTGTTGACACCATGGCAACCCGCCCGTGTCGTGGAAATTATCGCCATCGATCTGTCACCCACATTCAAGAAACCGACAATTTCATCAAGCCGAATTCCATCTAGCTCGTAGTATTTGACTGGTGCATCGGGTTTGACCAAGTGCCTCGAACAATAATTGGTCGCATCTATGCCATGCCTTTTCTGCACTGGTTGGCATTCAACGTTGGTTACCCTGCCTTGCCGCATACTGTTCGAAGTGCATCTCCCTTTTACAGCCACACGTATACTGAATAATGTTCGAAATGCACATCTCTGATCGTCTATACCTGCGTTAGTTGTATCCTACACATGTGCGGAAGGGGTGAGTTGCCCGAGATATGGGTTTCGAAGATGCTAATAGCAAGAATTTGACTTTGGTTGCTAAGACGTGGAAGATTGGGATAAATGTACCAGACCAAACGTCAGAAGATAGATGGTATTCGCTTCTGTGGGGTGCGAAGTCGGCAAAGCTGATCCAGAGGGGTGTCGGTGCCTATTGTCTTATACAAAAAGCACCACTGTCTCGCACATCGACATTCGCTTCTGCTGCGCCCTTTGGTTCGTCATGTCGCAACGAGCTAGGCCTAATTTCGTGGGCGGACTTCTTGCTGTTACGCACGATGGAAGCGTTAGCCTTGGGGAAATTTTCACCGCCTTGTTTTTTGGGTGGTGACGTGATACAACTTGTTGGAAAGGACACCGAGCATTTCCGAGGGATGTCCTGAGGGGTCGATGGCTAGGTCTGTAGGCAGAGGTCGTTCACCAGTCCGGATGAGGTGCAGGACCTGTTTTTAGCAGCTATGAAAGAACACATTTGGAACGTTATCTATATCAGCGGACTAGGTAAACGTAGACAGTGACAAAGTTAAGATACGGACCTGGGGTGACGCGAAGCGAGAGTCCGCGCCGCGTCGGCCGAATCGGGCATACCTGACTTCGGAGAACGCGCCAGTCAAGTCCCTCCATACGTCATGTGCTCATCCACCAGTGATAAATAAAACCGCATACAACAATACATTTCTGGTTTAATAGGCGACACGCTTGACCTACTTCGCAGCCTGACCAAGGAAGCTCGTCCGAAGTCGCAACGCCCAGTTCCTGTCATATCTAGACTCTGAATCATGACGCCGCACCCGACTAAGGCTCTACTCCCTCGATATCGTTCCAAGGCGCCATATTCTTTCCTGCCGGAAGAATCGGACGCCATTCTCGAGGCTAGCGCGTATCACCGGAGAGACTTTGATCTCGCAGTTATATGGTTCCCACCCCGAACACATACCACCGTTATCACGTCGATTCTATCTACCTTCCACGAGCCGACTACCACGCTTGGAGAGCTTGACAGACTCCCACTTGAACTCATCAGCCAAATCTGTCTCCAGCTAGACATCGCGTCAATATTTCGCTTCCGCCAGACCAACGCTCGGGCACGGCAGATACTCAATGCACTTCATGAATATCAGATCGTTACCACACACGCCCTCAATCCCCTCTGTGCGCTACTGCGAACACGATCAGCCGCGGGTGTCACATTGCGGAACTTCTACCGCCTTCTCTGTACGCAAACATGCTCGCTTTGTGAAGACGGGTACGGCGACCTTGTCTATTTACCGACGTGGATTCGATGTTGTTCGTATTGCCTCCAGGAGGATGCTCCTGAAATTCGCATCACGACCGCCGCCAGAGCCAAGCGAGTTCTCCGGCTCTCAAAGGAATCACTCGGTAAGCTCCCCAAACTCACCACGATTCCGGGTATGTATACCATGGTTGAACGCCCACACTCGAGGCCAATGCCTATTGTTCCTACACGGTCTGCTCTATCAGCCTATCGTGACGAAAATGCTGGAGTCGAACCAACGCTAGGTATGCTGGATAAACTCCGCATACAACCCATCCCCACTTTCATGGCCTGCTGTGCGTTGCCCAGCTACAATCCGCAAACTGGTCAAATCGAAAACGGCGTGTCTTGTGCCGGCTGTCAAGTCGCCGTCGAAGATAAGACCAACTCTGAAAGAGCATGGACCGCCGACGTTCGCGATATAGTGTATTCGCGCGAGGGCTTCTTGGAGCACTTTGCATGGTGTGCACCAGCTCAGAATCTGTGGTTAGAAAGTAACCGTGGCACGACCAAGTCTCCCCAGTATCCTCACATGTGCCGAAATGGTGGCTTTTTCAGACTTAGAGAATGAGGCTTAGCATAGAGATGTTGTTGTTAGTGGCATTACGCTCTATGATATCAAGGACTTGTTAGGATTCACGGGGCGACAGATGGGATATCGTCACTGGCTGACAGCATTCATTGGCACCAAACATGTCATGAAGTCTGGGCACAACAGGGTCATCGAAGCTTTAGAGGGGTGTTAGTACCTAATGCCTTATACTAAAGGCTACTGAACATCTCTTATGATCGACGGTACTATGTACAGCTTTACCGCTCTATTTTCGTGCATAAGGTGTGGGTATAGCACCTCCTGTGCACAAACTCTCTCTGTGTTTCGTGCGGACCTTACAGAAGAGACTCGCACTGCGAAAATCCAAACAATACTAAAGGCTATCCTATCTTGTGATGACAATGTAATTCATAACTTAAGTCATTTTCTACTATTAGGATGAAACAATCAGTAAAGCGTATCTAGTATCTACAGGGGGGTTCATGCCTGCTGCCTTCTACTAGAGGTTACACTGTCTCGTAAATGCGATTCAATTTGTACTTCCAAATAACGGTGATGGGATGGTATTTCTCTTCAACGTTCCAAATGGTATCATGCTACATTTGCGTGTGGCTTATACGCTCTCTGACGTCCTTTGTACGCTTACACAGTCCAGTATATGATGGTGAGGCTCCTCTCTTCTCCAACCCGCCAACGAAGCTCCCCGTTGATGTTCAACCTACCTATCCTTCTCCCAAGCATTCTTGAACACACCCACCAGTCTCTCCCCTTCCTTCTCATCCCGTATCCGCTGCACAAGGAAACCCTTCAAGTCGTCCCAGAACTCCTCGTTAACCACGTCCTTTCCACTCGGACCCTGCGCAGCCGGCACCACTCCCCCTCCCTCATATTTCGGATCCGCCAGCCCCTTCTCCGCCTCACTCGGCGCCGCAGCCGGCGGACTCGTTACCGACGTTCCTCCCGCTACCGCACCACCCATCACCATCACGCCGAATTCGACGTCCTGGTCCGCATCGCCGCCTATGACCTCTGCAATGGTTTTGCTGTCTGTCACGGGTTTCTTTTTGTAAAGAATTTTTATCTTGGTAGCGGGTATCGAGGTCGAGGTCGCGTAGCTAGATTTGAGATCAAAGACTGATGTTTTGGCGGGGTCGATGTTTGAAAGGGGGACGGTTGGCGAGCTCGGTTTCATGGGCTTGAGGGTTATGGTGAGGGTGGATGATGAGGCATCGACGGTAGAGGCCTTGGGGTTTGGACGCTGGGGATGCGGCGCAGGTAATCGAGGGAGGATGAACTGTAATCGTGGTCAATATCGTCCAAGTGATAAAAACTGGCGGGGTATAGAGGGGTCCGGCGGGATGGGTACTAGTAGCTACGTACCACGGCGCCGGAAGGGTATTGTCGCGCATCGGCAACGTGATCTGAGGACAGCTTTATAGGGCGGCTATCGAGTGCGGCGAGGTACGATTTGCAGAAGCTGAGCTCCGACATGGTGGGTGCGAAAGACTTGGGAGGGCCGTGTGTAGAGAACTCGGGTGCCGGTATATGCTGCAGGAAGGAGGCGCACTATGCAAGAATAACGATTGAAGGGTATTGAAGTTGAGCAAAGCGAGGCCGATCAACGCTAGAAGAAGCTCGTTTAGTGGGAAAGCAACGATGACGCTTTGGTGTTGCGGGACAATGCAGCCATCGGCAGAAGAGCGCCGAAACCCCGAAGGCGGTAAGACAGCTCCCGCCAAAATCGCCAAAATTTCTGCGGGTCGACTTTTTGCACAGCTTGAATTTCCGAGTCTAGCATACATCACCACCTTGCTACATATTCAAGATGGGAAAGGGGCGCCGCATGATAAAGCAAGGCCCGCCGCCACCATTGGACGAATCCAAAGTTACCAGAAAACGCAAAGACGCACCGCCGCCGCCCGAGAAGCCTGTGAAGAAGCGGAAAACGAATGTGAAGGCGCCGAAGCCTGCGTCTAGACAGCCTGCATCGGTCAATGGAGCGGGTGCGAAGAGCAAGGCGAAATCGGTGAAGAAGTTTGTGCCGCCGCCGTCCTCGGATGACGAGGAGCTGTCTGACGATGTGGACGGTCTTGATGATTCGGACATTGCGGAGGCGGAACTTGATGGCGTGAATGTCACGGGTCTCGATGCGCTGGGCAGTGCATCGGAGTCGGAGGAATTGGAAGACGACTTTGGGGACTCTGACGACGTTATGGATTCGGATACGGAGGTGAAGAGGGTCGGGATGTGGTCGGATGACGAGGACGAGGACGATGTTGAGGAGAAGCTTACGGCAGCGAACATCGAGGGACTCAGTCGCAAGCTCGATATGCAGAAAGCTATCGAAGATGCAGAGGCACAGGCTGAGCTAGAGGAGGCAAACATGCAAACGAACATTGCGGGCGACAAGCCGCAGGTGTTGGATGACGACGAAGAGGAGGGCAGGCCGATAACGAATCTTGCGACACAAGATCTACAGCTTCTGCGGACACGGATCAACGATACGATACGGGTAATCGAGGACTTCAAGAACATGGCTGAAGAAGGGCGATCAAGAACAGAGTACCGCGCTCAGTTACTGAAGGATATCTGCGCATACTATGGCTACTCAGAGTTTCTGGCTGACAAGCTCCTCGGCCTCTTCCCCGCCCGCGAAGCCTTCGCCTTCTTCGAAGCCAACGAAACCCCCCGACCCATCGTCATTCGAACGAACAGCCTGCGGACACACAGAAGAGAACTTGCACAATCGCTCATCAACCGCGGTGTACAACTAGAGCCAGTGGGCAAGTGGAGCAAGGTCGGCCTCCAGATCTTCGACGCCCAGGTTCCACTCGGTGCTACTCCAGAGTACCTTGCCGGCCACTACATCCTCCAGGCTGCTTCTTCTTTTCTTCCCGTCATGGCCCTTGCACCGCAGGAGAATGAGCGAGTGCTCGATATGGCTGCCGCCCCCGGTGGTAAAACAACGCATATAGCTGCTTTGATGAAAAACACGGGGTGCATCTTCGCAAATGACGCAAGCAAGGAGCGTTCGAAAGGTCTTATCGGTAACATACATCGTCTGGGTGTCAGGAACACAATCGTCTGTAACTACTCTGCGCTGGAGTTTCCGAAGGTCATGGGCGGCTTTGACAGAGTGCTTCTCGATGCGCCCTGCTCGGGTACCGGTGTCATTGCAAAGGATGCCAGCGTCAAGACTAACAAGACTGAAGCCGACTTCATGAAGTTGCCGCATCTACAAAAACAGCTTGTCCTCGCGGCTATCGACTCGGTGGATCACCATAGCAAGACGGGCGGCTACATCGTTTACTCTACCTGTTCGGTCACGGTCGAAGAGAACGAGCAAGTCGTGCAATACGCCCTGAACAAGCGACCCAATGTCAAACTGGTGGAAACAGGTCTTCAATTCGGCAAAGAAGGCTTCACAAGGATAGGAGGCAAGATCTTCCATCCTTCGATGAAGACGACGCGGAGATACTACCCGCACACTTACAACGTCGATGGTTTCTTCGTTGCCAAATTCAAGAAGATTGGACCCACGCCGGCCAATGCTGTTCTCGCGAATGGAGTTTCTGGTGCGAATGGCAAGTCGAGCAAGGACAGCTCGGCGCCGGTGGAGGAGGAATATGTCAACAAGGCGCCGATTGTTGACGAAGAGGACAAGGAAGAATCGGACTTTGGCGGCTGGGATGAGGAGGAGGATCGGGTATACATGGAACGCGCAGAGAGAGCGCAGTTGAGGAGGAAGGGGAAGAATCCCAAGGCTGTGCCTGGGAATGCAAAGAAGGGAAATGTTGAGGGTGCCAAGGCAGAAGCGCAGAAAGGTAGCGTTTCTACGAAGGAAGTGCATAAAGCGGAGAAGGCTGCCAAAAAGGTCGATGGTGTGAATGGGGAGATCAATGGAACGAAGTCGAAGCCGACAAAAGCTTCGAGAAAGAGCGAGGGCAAGAAGAGGAAGTCAACATAGTCATCACCAGTCCTTGGTACACCCTTGTAGTGTAGAATCGAAATAGAAGTTTTGATTCCACGCTTGATAGCATTGTGCTCTTGGTGCGGCAGATCGTCGCTTTACCTTGGCCGGCTGGAATCCTTCCGCGAATTTGACCGGCGATCTCAGATGCAGCTTCCCCTAGAACCGAGCTAGACTTCGATAGAATCTGGGATACCTAGCCCAAGCACAAGCCATCCCAAGTACAAGCCATGGACGATGGTGTTGATACCGAAATACAGCCGTAGTGTACAGATTAGTCCATGTATGGAGCAACCTAGCGCGCGTCATTTCCGTGACATCGGCGCCTCCGTTGTTGTAGCGAATTTCAGCCGCAGAGATGCGTTACCGGTAGTTTGCACCCGTGGGAGAGCTGTTGCGAGCGCTGTTGTTTGGAGTAGGACGGATGTGGTGTGGAAACCCCGAGCACCTGATGGTGGCGAGACCCCATCGCACCATGCACAATGCTCAGGCCATGTTATGAAGACGAGATGGGTGTCGGATAAGGAAGGTTGCCCGCTAGGGGGGCTTGCGAACCTTGGCTGACCTCGGCTGACGAGTTGATTACATGAGTAGTCTCCCCCGTGCCCCATGGAGTCTCCACAACCTGTTGGACCCAAGCGTCAGCAAGCAATCGCCGAGGACCGACCATGTGCTACGGTTGGGGGCGACCAGGAGCGCCACCTGAAACATTATAATGCGGCTTATCTATTCGGCTCGGGCTGCGCTATTCGGCTCGGGCTGCGTTTAGAGAGGTGGTCATGGGATCAGCATTATGAGATGGAAACGGGTTGGAGAAACAATGGAGGTAGGTGGGTGAATGCTTGCGGTATTGGTATGTCGTTGTTCGAGGCGGGAAGCCCGGGGTCGAGAACTACCGCTGAGCATTCGATGTTTTGATGTTTCGGCTCACCGTTGCATCGCAGCTCGTCAGGCCTCGGGGGGGGAAGAATTTTCTCTGCGCGCCACGAAGGGGGCGTCAGCAACATGACGTCTTCCATCGTGTGGACAGGTCTGTGCTGCGCGTCCAAGAACCTGGCAAAGCTTTCGCATGCCCATGCTGGCTTGGCGACATGGCATTCGTCCGATCCTCCGACGTCCTGCTTGGTCGCCGCCGTGCAGGCCAACAATTCTCTCTATTGGCCGGATGTCGGCTGCCGCCGCTTGGGACGGCGTCCTGCAGCATTTCCCGCATGCTCGGAAAGAATGGCGGGGGACGGATGGACGTAGGGGCGTGTGGGCGTATGGGTTGGCGTTGGCGTTGGTGTTGGTGTTGGTGGTGAAGCAGAGATGTCTGTGGGATGTGTGTGTTCGTTCTTCGGCATGACGCAAGAGGCAAGATGGCGCGAGGAAGAGAAGCCTATGGGCATCTCGTGCGTACGAGATTTCGCGTAGTCGGTTCGCTTGTTCCCATGGATACTCGGCGCCACGGTGCCAGGACGTTTCTTTGTCACCCAGTACCGATGGCGCCCCTATTCGTCGCATGTGATGACCTAGGTGGTCAACCCCGTTGGCATGCGCGTCGGATCTGGGGTAGGGGGCTGCATCTGCCTCTGCCGATTTCTCTTCCCACTGGCCGGCGAGAAGGGCCTACCCCAGCCATTTGCGTAGCGTGGCGTCTAGCCTCCGGCCGGGGATTGGTTTTCCTGCTGAGGCACGAGGTGCTCCTTCAAGGAGGTGCCGATGCGATGCGATGGTCGCTGCAACCCTGCCGCTACAGGGTTAGCAGTGCTGGCCCGTCTGCGGGGCTGGTTCTTGGTACGATATTGCTGGGTCAGATAAAGAGCGGATGCGCGCCGGGTGTTTTGCGAAAAGTTGTTGCATACCCACCCCTCAGAATATCTGGTCATCGCACGACGACGACAAGATGCCGGGCAAGTTCATGCTCACCAAGCCGGCCGATGTCCCCGGCAAATCATGGTGAGCTCTGCACTCTTCTTGCGCTGGCTACACAGTACCAACTAACGCATCCTAGGCCAGCCATCGTCATCGGTCTCTTTGTCGCCTTTGGAGGTGTCCTCTTCGGGTCCGTAGACACCACCCTCACATAAGCAAGTCGGCGCTCTGACACCACCGTAGATATGACACGGGCACCATCTCCGGTATCCTGGCCATGCCGTACTGGCTCCACGGATTCGCGACCGAAGTGAACGCCAAAGGCGAACCCGAGCTCACCGCCTCCCAAGATTCTCTCATCGTATCCATTCTCTCCGCTGGAACCTTTTTTGGCGCGCTTACCGCTGCGCCTTTTGGCGACCTCATGGGTCGCCGATTGGGCCTGATGGTAGCTACTGGCGTAGTCTTTAACCTTGGTGTTATCCTGCAAACTGCTGCTACCGAGCAGCCTCTGTTCATCGCAGGACGATTCTTTGCCGGTTATGGTGTCGGTCTCGTTTCTGCACTGAGTAAGTGACTCTTTCCGCATCTCATTTCCCATATGTTGTGGGGAGCTTGGGGCCCCACCGGGGGTCCCCACCCGCGTCGCGTCGCTTTTGCAACTTTGTCATGGTCAAAGCGCTGACGATCTTTCAGTCCCCATGTATCAGTCCGAGACTGCGCCGAAGTGGATTCGGGGGACTATCGTCGGAGCGTACCAGCTCGCCATTACCATTGGTCTCTTCCTTGCAGCCATTGTGAACAATTCCACCAAAGACCGGAATGATTCTGGGTCGTACCGGATCCCTATCGCGGTCCAATTCCTGTGGTCTATTATTTTGGTCGTTGGGTAAGCCTCCACTCTCAGTTTTAGCCGGGTTTGAAGCTGATCGTAATGGCGCAGTCTCCTCTTCCTTCCAGAGACGCCTCGATACCTCATCAAGACAGACAAGTATGACAAGGCCGCGAACTCTCTCGCTAAGCTGCGCCGCTTGCCTGCCGACCATCCCGCTGTGCTTGAGGAGCTGAACGAAGTGCAAGCAAATCATTTGTATGAGATGAGTTTAGGAAAGTCTACGTACGCCGATTGCTTCAAGGGTACTTTGGGCAAGCGTCTTATGACAGGTTGCTTGTTGCAAGCACTTCAGCAACTCACCGGTGTGAACTTCATCTGTAAGTAACCCCAAATTTTGTACTCCAACCTGGAGCTTGAACTAATGAGCCGTTAGTCTACTATGGAACTCAGTACTTCAAGAATGCCGGCTTCCAAAACCCCTTCATCATCCAGGTCATTACAAACTCCGTAAACGTCGCCTCCACCTTCCCTGGCCTGTACCTCGTCGAAAGACTTGGGCGTCGTGGTCTCCTTCTCATGGGTGCGATCGGCATGTGCGTCTGCCAATTCATCGTGGGCTCCGTCGGCACCGCCTCAGAGGCTGGCGGCGCACCTGCTAGCGATCTCGCGTCTCAAAAAGCGTCCATTGCTTTTGTCTGCATATACATCTTCTTCTTCGCTAGCTCGTGGGGTCCCGTCGCGTGGGTTGTCACGGGCGAGTTGTTCCCCTTGAAGGCGCGTGCGAAGTGCCTGAGTATGACGACGGCGAGCAATTGGCTGTTGAACTGGGCGATTGCGTACAGCACGCCTTACATGGTCGATGCGGATCACGCCAACCTCAAGTCGAAAGTCTTCTTCGTCTGGGGCAGCTTCTGCTTTGTCTGCATCGCTTTTGTGTAGGTTTCCTTCCCTTCTTCTCGTCACAAACCAAATGCTAACGCACCACCCTAGCTACTTCCTGATCTACGAGACCAAAGGCCTTACTCTCGAACAAGTCGATGAACTCTACGGCATCGTGGGCAAAGCGTGGAAGTCCAAGGCTTTCCGCCCACAAGTGCATTTCGCCGACGTGGATGCCTCGGGTGAGGCACGGAAGATGAGTTTGGCGGACATTGCTGCCAATCAGGAGAGGAAAAGGAGTGTGGCTAGCGCCGAGCATGCTCCGGTTACCAATGAGAAAGTCGTAGACGCTTGAGTAATGTGCATGGACGGGAAGTTTTACGGAGTGGGCAAATTGAGCGGGAGTCAGACTTGAGGGGAGGTAACGGCGACAAAGATGGCGTAGGGATTTTTACTCCCGGCCACTTTCGACTGGAGTGACTGGTTTTTGTTCTAGTAAATCTGAAATACTTCGCTTGCAACTGTTCCTTCTCCCACAAACCTATAAGCTTTCGCAAACCTGTAAGCTTTCGCGCACCTGGGTACATAGCCCATGTCTCGTGAGGGGTGTTGGAAAATGCATTAACCGCAGGCAGTGTAGCATGATTTTCCTCTCGAATCCGTCACCAGCCACACCATCCTCCTAATTATTGCCAATGCCATGGATGTCTAACTACGATTGTCAGTCCGGCTCTTTCATAAGGCTCGGGCCATTGCCCTTATAGTTATACCGTAACGCCTTAGGTTTAGAGGGACGCATATTCATGGGGTACGATGGGATCGACCGGGATGCTGGGACAAGAAGGATCTGGAGTACAGCATGGATTTGAAATGCCGGGTGAGCGGTAGTCATATAACGGTGGCGGTTAGTCTCAAGGTAAAGTCCTGCACAGCGGGGACAGTCTCAGAGTGGACATTTCGATGGATCATCTCGGCGTGGTCTTGGGCAGCTAAGCAGTCCATAGGTCCTATAGCAACGTGGCGTCCTCGGTGGGCACTCGCAAGGTAGCGGTGGCGTCTTCGGTGCTCCTTCAATTTGGGCTTCGCAAAAGAACTTAAGTCGTTCGCAGCCGCACAAGCTAACAGGTGTTATCGATGACGAACTTCATCTGTATGCATTAGCTAATCAGTACATTGGCCGTGCACTGTGATGGTAACACACCTCTTCATGCTAGTTACGTGATAGCATATACTGACTCCTTAACCGAGTCAGGGTAGTAATACCCTCGACATCCTACTCACTGAGACCCAACACAGCTCTCCCCGTGCATGCCCAAACCCATGTTCGGAAAGAAGAAAGAGCAGCTGAAGGAGACGTTCAAGGAGCAAGTAAAGGAGCAAAAGCAAGAAAAAGAAGAGGAAGAGGAAGGCGCCCAAGGCGATCACAGGGGTAATGCCCTCGCGGGCAGGGGCAAAGAAAATCTCGTAAAGCCGCGGAACGCAGATCGAGATCCAAAAAAGTACCAAAGCCAACGGTATATGGCGATGAACCCGTTGCAGCACCACTGCCACACAAACGTAATGCAAGTCCGCGTCGTCGCGCAACGAGCCCAAGCAGGCACGAAAGGTCTCCCAGCCCATCTCCACAAAGCTACTCAAAACACCCTTCTCGACCGCCCCTCCGACACAATCCCAGCAGTCAATCCCGCTCCCCACTGCATCAAACAACCATCAAAAAGCGCAAACCCAACAGCAACAAGGCGCCCACCCCCCTAGCCGCAGCCCTCACAGCCGTCCGCAACGGCGACACCCGCTTCCCACCGCCTTACATCCACGACGACAAACCCCTCAAACTGACCACCACCACCCGCATCTTCTACCTCCTCCTCCTCCTCCTCCTCCTCCTCCTCCTCCTTCCTCCTCCTCCTCCTCCT
>JASJFT010000223.1:0-73773 GCA_030770425.1 Darksidea phi | reverse complement strand
ACTAAGCCCTTGTCTTGGCTTCCAACCTTCTCGGGATGCCCCGCATCCTGTGATTCGCGTGGGGTTGTAACATCTATTTATATAATTTTTAGATTTTAGCTTTATACCCCTATATATTAAAAAATAATAATACTATTAATTCTAATCTAAATTCTATATTAAAGTATATATAATATATAATATATTAACTATTTTAAATCTAGATTATATTAAATATAATAACTTTATTTAGCTTATATAATACTTTTAGAAAGAGCGTAATTAAGACTTTAATAATAAATCTATTAGCTCTTATTTAGTAATAGATAGCTTAAATAGTAGAGATATAATAAGCTATAATATTATTATAAGAAGTACTATAATAAATAAGAATAGAACTTAGTATTAAATTAAAAGTTAAGATACCTAAGAGGTATAATAGTAATAAGAAAGATCTAAGACTATTTCTTATATAGATAGATCTATACTATTAGTTTAACTTTACTATATTTACTAGTAATTAGGATAAAATTCTTATTATAGATATATATATAATAGAGAAGATAGTAATATAAATATAACTCTTAGTTAACGATTATATAGTTAATAAGAAAACTTTAATAAAGTAATATAATAAAATAAAGATAGTATTTAAGAACTAGGACTTTTTTAAAGAATAAATATATATAATCTTTAAAAATATTAATAAGATCTAATAAGATAAGTATAAGATTTAAAGACTAAAATAAATAAAGTTAGTAGATATTTATACTATTAAATTTAAATAGCTATAATATAAGATTAATTAAAATAATACTTCTCTTATAGTTATATATTATAATAAACTTAAGAAAGTAATTAAGAATAAGCTATCTAGACTTAAGAAGTTAGATAATCTAATAGAGTTAATTAAGATAGTAATCTATATTAATAACTAACTATATAAATAAGTATTTAAAAAGTAAAATATTATAAAACTAGCTAAAGTTTATAAAAAGAAGTAGCTAGCTTTTAAGTAAGATTTCTATAAAGGTTATAATAAAATAGATATTAATATAATTTAAGAAAAGAAATATCTAAAGAATAAAAAATATAACTATAATAGAAAGCTATAAAAGGTTCTAGCGAATAAAATAAGATAATACTAAGAAGAAAAAGTATATCTATACTATAAATAATAAGAATACTTTACTAAAGAATATAAAGAAGAAAGAAAGAAAAATATAAATAGCTAGAAGGGCGCTAGATATATTAATATAATTAAATAGAATAAAAAAAGAATCTAAGAATCTAACTTAATATTTAAATAGTAGTTTAATACTAATAGGTAGAGTAAGATTAAAGAGGTTACTCGATAATAAGAAGACCTAGAGCTCGAAATAAAAGAATTAAGATTTAATAAACTAGATAAGATCTATATAGAAGACGTTTTCTAATAACTAGTATATAATAAATATTAGAAATATAGAACTAGCTAATATATTACTAAATATTATACTAATATAAGAAAATCGATATATATTACTAGAGATTAAGAGTAATAAGTAATAGAATAGATCTTAAGACTCTAAGAACTAGAAGATTATAAGATAACCTAGGACTATAATAATATAAATTATAATATACTATCTTAAATAAACTATATAGAGGATTATAAATATTATATCTAATAAAAAGAAGAAATTATAATACTTTTAGAAGATTATCTATATATATATCTTTAAAATATAGAATATCTAATAATAGAATATAATATTTATAATTATAATAACTAGATTAAGATTTATAAGACGTAGAAATAGTTAAAATAGATTAATTATTATAATAATAAATCTAATAGGTATTTTCTAATAAAATATATTATAGAACGATAGCTATAGAGATTAACTAAAATAGATACTAAAGAATATAACTAGAATATTAATTATAGAATTATATATTAAGAATCTAACTATAAAGTAAGATATTAGATATACTATAATAGATTATATATCTTATATTTAGTATAATATAAGCTTATAACTAGAAAAGAAGAAGATATCTTTTATTAGAGTCTTAAAAGAAGAGAATATTTAGTTAAATAATATTTAATTTAGATTTATATAGTAGAAGTCTCTTTAAAAGGTTTATACGAAATATAGTAGGAGTTTATATATAGTAGAGGTACTATACCTATACCTTATATACGATAATAGAGCTATAAAGCTATATATAGTATTATTAATTATAAGTAACGAGGTAATATTTCGAATATTAAGACGTTAGACGAGAAATAATATATAATACCGAACTATAGAGCGTTAAAAGACTAATAGTAATAGCGAGGAGTTAACGTATTAATACTACTATCTATTATCTATAGTATAAAAATTACCCGTAATAATACTAGTATTCTACTTATATCTATCTCTTATTCTTAGCTAGCTTTCTTATATTTATCTCTTATTCTTAGCTAGCTTTCTTACCTCTTCCTTAAACTTACTATTAATACCTATTAACTAGATATCTTTACCAACGATCGTTCGCCTAGTTCTTTAGTAGAAGGTACTAGAGTATAATAGTCTATTCGAGTATAGCGCTCTAAACGTTTCGAATATTATAGTAGAATATTCCCGACGCTATAGAAGGAAGATACTATTAATAGGGCTTCTTAATTATAATAACTATTAGTATAAAACTAACTATACGTTAGATATATTTAAGAGAATAAGCGACGATAGGATTCTTATATAGCTATTAATAGTTATCTATATTATATTCCTATTTAAGGCCCTATATAATAAGGATAGACGTTTTATCTAGAGGTAGTTATACCGTCTACGTAGACTAGAGGAAAAGCTTATATAGAGAAGACTATTAAGAAAGAAGAAATCGGCCTTCTTAAGAGATTATCGAGGGAGCGAATATTTAATATAGAAGATAAAGCTAGTATCTATAATAGATATAATATAAATAATAGTATAGGGGTTATATTAAATATAAAGAAACTAGTAGAAATAGATAGAATAAAGGACAATAGGAATACCTAGTTAGGAAGGCTTATTATTATTATTACTACCTATATTAAGATATATTATTAGTTAAGTAGCGCGAGGGTCTAAAGGGCTAGGTATAAATATCTATAATAGGGGATTTAATATTATCGATACGTTTAACTATCTATATATATTATTAGTAAATTAGGAGCTATTATTATTCTATAGTTACTACCTATACTATTACGTAAGATATCGAAATATTAAAATATAATAAGATAATTAGAATTATAAAAAATATAGCTAGTCTAGAAGCTAACGTAACGTTACGTCGAGTAGTAGCCTAAGCTTCTAGGGAAGGGATTAGTTAAATAATATAAGTTATATAAATACTCGATATAGAATAAAAATAATTCTAAGAATTTAAAGATTAGTAGATAGCTAAGAGCTCTAGTTATATAGTAAGAGTATTATAATATCTAAAATAATATAGAAAAGAAGAAATTTATAAATTAGAATACATTATCTTTAAAGAAGAACTAAAAAGAGTTATAATAGACTTTAGATTAGAAAATATCTTAAAAAGTTAAATATCTAAAATTAGAAAAGATAGATAATCTATTCTTTTAATAAACTAAGAGAAAAGTAAATAACTCTAAAGATTAAAATCTCTATAATAATAAGTTAAAAAACTAGATTATTATTAACTATATAAGAGTTATACTAATAAAGATATTTAAAAGATAACTTTATAAATTATATAAAAAAGTATCTAATAACTAGTTAGATTAAAAGTAGATATATAGATTTATAGATAAAAGATTTAAGTTATTATAAATAATAAAGTAGAGTTTATACTTCTATTATTATAAAAAATAAAAAAATATAAGATTTTCTATTAGAATAAAATAAAATCTATATAAGTAAAACTTAAAGATAAATTATCTATTAAATATAAAGAAGATATAATTTACCTTAAAATATAAATAATAATCCTAGAGGTAGTAAATATTAAAGACTATTATAGATTCGATATTATAGAAATTAAAGATATTAATATAATTATTAATTATAATTAATTAGTAAAATATAATCTATAAATAGATTAGAAGTTATATAAAGTACTAAATTATAAGTAAATAGCTTAAGTTATAGAAGTTAGAAGATTAAATAGATCTAACTATAAGATCTAGTATATATTCTAAAAAGAAAGAATAGACTTAACTTTATTTTATAAGATTATAAGAATCTATAAAAAGAATTTATAAAGAGTTAATATTATTATAATATAAAAAGCTACGACTATATAGAGAGAATTATAATTAATAATATCTTAAGATTATAAGAAGTTCTAAGAGCTATTTAAAAAATATCTAAATATAAACTAATTAAAGTACTAAAAATAGAATTATAAGATATATTTAGAAGAAGATATAAAGCTTAAGTCTAAATCTATATATCTATTAATAGTAGATTAATAAGAAGAATTAAAGAAGTACTTAATAAAGAACTTAAAAAGAGAAAATATTAGAGAAAGCTAAAACTTTATAATATTATTAGTTCTATTTATTCTAAAGAAGAATAGAAAGTTATAACTTTATATAGATTATAAACGTTTAAATAATATTACTAAGAAGAATTAATATATATTACTACTAATTAAAGAACTTATAGACTAGCTTTAAAGAGTTAAGTAGATTATAAAGTTTAATATCTAGAAAGAATTCTATAGGATTTAAATAATAGAAGAGTATAAAAAGTATATAATATTTAAAATCTAATATAGACTTTATAAGTATAGAGTTATACTATTTAAATTAATAAATATACTAATTATATTTTAGTTAGTTATTAATAGAATATTAAATAAATACTTAAATATATTCTATATAATATATCTAGATAATATTCTTATTTATAGTAAAGAAATATTAGAAGAATATAAAGAATATATAAAGAAAGTACTATAAAAGTTATAATAAAATAGATTATTACTTTATCTAAATAAATATAAATTCTATAGAATAGAAACTAAGTATTTAGATTTTATTATTTTATAAAAAGAAGTACTCTATTCTCTAGGAGCTTAGACTACTACTTAATATAATATTATATTAGCTTTTAAACTAGTTATATTTTTTATAATTCTAATTATCTTATTATATTTTAATATTTTAATATCTTATATAATAGATAGTAACTATATAATAATAATAGCTTTTAATTTACTAATAATATATATAAATAGTTAAATATATTAATAATACTAAACCTTTTACTAATAATAATAGTAAGATAATCTATACTAGACTACTTCTTAGTTTTCTACTTATTAGTAGTCTTTCTAGTTAAATATTTCTATTTTTCTCTATTTTTATACTATTATTTATATTATATCTACTATAGATACTAGCTCTATCTTCTATAGATTAGTAAGGGTAGAAGTTATACGATTACGAGATTAGTATATTATAAAACCTATATTAGAAGTAGACTATATATTAAGTACGAGGCGCTAGTCGCCTTAGTATAATATATCTTACTATAAAATATAATAAACGAAGTAATACTAAGGGATTAGATAACGTTTTAGCGGTATATAATATCTTATAATAAAATATACTAAATAAGACTTAAACTAAATTAGACGGGAATTCTAAAGGGGACTACTAATATCTTCTATATTAGATATTCGCTCCCTTTATAATATACTAAGAAGGTCGATTTCTTTATCTATAATAATCCTCTCTATATAAGCTTTTCCTCTAATCTATATAGATAGTATAGCTATCTTTAAATAAAATATCTATCCTTATTATATAGGACCTCGAATAAAAATATAATATAGATAACTATTAATAGCTATATAAGAATTCTATTACTACTTATTCTCTTAAATATATCTAACGTATAGTTAATTTTATACTACTAGTTATTATAATTAAAAAGTTTTATTAATAATACCTTCTACTTATAGTACTAGGGATACTTTATTATAATATTTAAAAGATTTAGAATATTATACTTAAATAGTTTATTCTACTCTAGTTTCTTCTACTAAAGGTTCTACTAAAGGACTAGGTAAATGATTATTAGTAAAGATATATAGTTAGTAGGTATTAATATAAAAAAGCTAGCTAAGAATAAGAGATAAATATAATAAGAAAGCTAGCTAAGGATAAGAGATAGATATAGTAAGGAAGCTAGCTAAGAATAAGAGATAGATATAAGTAGAATACTAGTATTATTACGGGTAATTTTTATACTATAGATAGTATTAATATATTAACTCCTTACTACTACTATTAGTCTTTTAATACTCTATAGTTTAGTATTATATATTATTTCTTATCTAGCGTCTTAATATTTAAAATATTATCTTATTATACTATATAGGTCAAACATTGAGGGCACTGTGCGCGAACGGGGTATTCGAGGAACATGTACATGATCTTGGCCATGCTGTTCCTGGTGCACAGTCAGAAGAAGGTGCGATGGAAGCCGTCCGAGCTATTCGCAGGACGATCGAGCGTGCAGCAGATATGTAATGTCAATTTGTCTTGCTCTGGAAGAACCTTGCGTAGTTACGCGAATATAGACCTCGCCTTCGCCTCTGCCCTGTGCCGTAAAACGCCTTTGTATCACACCCGGATTTGTTTCTTCCTCCACAGAAGGAGTGCCGATGGGATTTGCGCGGCGGCAAAGGCACATAGTACATACATCTGGAGATTGTAGCCATGCGCCAAAATGGCTTTCATGTCCGCCTGCTCTTCGGTACTGAACTGTGCCAACGACTGAATCGATGTGATAGACTTTCCGGAGGACTGTGCGGATTCGAAGAAACCCGCAAGCCTAGGCCTAGTGTAGCTGTTGAAGACAGAAGTTGCAATAGCAAGAACGATAGCTCCTCCCATTACTCGTAATTGTGAGACTGCGCCCATCCCCACAGCTGCCTTATCAGTCTTCATTGCTGGTGAGGGGATCAAGTGGCTTACCTTTGTCACGATATTCCACCACGAATGGTACGATTAATAGGAGCGTGGAGATGTTGATTCCGCAGCCAAATCCGGCAATGACTTGGAAACCATAGGTGCGGTTCGGGAGATGGGAGGACTCTGGCAGAGAAGCCAGTAGAGCGAAGCCAATCGTCTGTACAACGCCGGCAAAGAGAACAACAAATATAGCTGGAACCTTCAATTTTCCAGCCACCATGGACGAGAATGCTGACCCTACCGGAGCAGCAAAGGTAAAGGGCATGGTTTGAATTCCTGCTTTCAGGCCGGAGGATCCATGGACAAGCTGAAACTTTTGCGGTAGTTGAAATATTGCGACGAACCATGGTCCACCAAGGAACACAGCATTCCTGGAAACATAAGCTATGGCATAGGCAGTACAACCAGTGATACTCACAGTAGTAAACTAAGCATCGCGCGGTCCTGCATAAAACGCCACGGGAGAACTGGCTCGACGGTCGTGCTGTGGTTTGTTATATATCTCTCCCAGAACAACAGAATGATCCATAATACGCCAGATACTGTCAGCAGAGCTATCACATATGCCGACCCCCAAGGAAATTGCGAATCGGCCTCTTCAAATCCAGCCGTCATGGAGAGTGTTGCAAGAAGGAGGAGGGTTGCTCCAATTATATCTATCTTTTGCGTCGTCTCCTTCGCGATGAGGGTCCTGAATGTCCGTCGTTGAATGTTGGCTTGTCCATGGTAAGGAAAGTTCCTCGGGAGCGCGAAGATTGCAAGGATAAGTGCCGGAGCAGCTGCTGGTACGCTGCAGCGTGTTACCAAGCGTTTCATCATTGGACATGTTGAGAACCACTCACTTCAATAAAAAGACCCAGCGCCAGGTCGTCTTGGAGCTAATAGCACCTCCGATGATAGGCCCGCATAGAAGAGAGATTGCGTAAACCATGCTGAGATTTGTAACGTATTTCGCGAATTTCTCCGGGGGAACCAGTTCAGTCATCATCGCAGAAGCAAGTGCGAAGCATCCTGCGCCTCCAACCCCTTGAAAGGCGCGAAGGATGATTCTAGAACCGAGTCGTCAGCGTAAATGCCTTGGAAATGTGGGAATTTGGTACCATACAGCTGCGTCAAATTCTGCGAGGCACCACAACCTGCCGAGGCAAGGATGAAAATGGCGATTGATGTGCTCAACATGAGCTTTCGACCGAAGATATCACTCAGCTTTGCGAATATCACCAGTACGCCTACTGTGATCAGCATAACGTTATCAAGGCCATCGCGTTTACATACCGACATATCCGAGTAGATAGCTAGAAATGATCCAACCTACGTTATCGAAGTGGCCAAAGTCATTGGTAATAGCTACCAATGACGTTGTGACGATTGGAATTTCCAGATTCGTCAGAAAGAGTGATATGGCCAGTCTGCAATACATTTAGTGTGATACAGGATCCCTGAATTGCATCGCAATAACAACTTACGACGCAATGATGAGCCAAAAGCGAGCTCCAACGATGTAGATGATATTGCTTGCGCCATCTTGGATGTCCGATACGCGTTGTGGATCCCCGACAGGACTCTTCGACTGATCAGAGCTGGATTGCATAACCGGTCCGTCTTCGTGATTGCTTGGTGAAGCCTCGATGCCGTGAGCGGCGTCCGTGGTCGTCTTCTCTCGCATCGTCGCTGAAGTTTTGCGATAGCACAATAAAGTTATAACAGTCGAGTGCAATGTATGCTGAATCGCGAGGAAAAAGCGTGCGGCATCCGTGCTAGGCGAGGGAATGGCCTAGTATACATCAGCAACTACCGCTGCGGCGAGTTGATCTGCGCAATTTCCTGCCACCTCGCTAATGGAATTTTCTCCTCGCGGACCAAGGCGATGCATTCGGCATGGTTTTGGTGAAGTTGCATGTGGCACGGTGCGCAGGTTCGCCCCCAAGAAATAACGGCACACTTCACAACAGCAACCGGAATCGACAGGTGGTCAGACGTATTCGAGTTGACCAGCAAAATGCGTGGAGCACGGTCGTTCACGGGCTACCGACGGGCTGCCAAAGGGCCGCCGAAGTTGCATGCGGCACGGTGCGCAAGTTCGCCCCCAAGAAATTATTTTAATATGGGCACAGTTCAATAAACAGCAACCGGGATCTGCGGGTGGTGAGGCGTGTTCGAATTGGCCAGCATAATGCGCGGAGCGCGATCGGTCATGAGCTATCAAAGCCATACGCTTGCATACGGCACAGCACGGGAGGAATTGCCTCGGCGCCCAAGAAATGTTTGAAGTTATTGCTATCATGGTACCGAAGACACAGTTGATAAAGTCTCAACTCCTGCGCATGTTGCACAGCGTAGACGCGCACGCTCCGTTAGAAAACTGCTCCGAATGCAACCACGTTCTAAACCCGTGGACACTCCTTTGATGGGTATTGCCATTTCCTTCAACCTCCGTGGCATTTGTTAGAGCCCCTTCGGCGTCCAACGGATGATGATAAAGCTATGAGACCCGGATTTGCATATAACTCTAAGCTCCACGAGCATTCCCACACATTTGTCTCAGCGATCCTTAACTTCTTCTTCTCAGACGTCATCATTATATTTCTCCCACAAAAGGTCATATGGGGTCTTCATATGTCGCCTAAAAAGAAACTCGGAATTGCGCTTCTTTTCGCAGTGGGTGTCTTGTGTGTTTCCCAGCCTTTTTTTTTTTTTTTTTTTTTTTTTTTGAGACAGCGCTGACCACTATTGTTACAGGGCTTGCATCTGTGCTGGTTTTCGCATTCACAGTGCCGTAAACTTTGCGCGCAGCCACGACGTACTTTACAGTACTTCCGACATGGGGCAATGGTGTATTGCGGAAATGGTTTCTGGCTTCTTCGTTTTGTGCTTGCCAGCCACACCCAAGGTTTTTGCCGATTCACCTTGGGTGCGCAGGGTCGTTTCAGCTTTCAAATCCTTCTCGAAGCCATCATCCGGCAAGCAGCCAAGCTCATCTGGACAAATCCCCTGGCCATTTAGTTGTCCGAAGCCACGAATGGATCCGGAAAGCCTATTCACTGATTGGAACAGATCGGATTTTGTCCCTCTTACTAATATCAGCGTCACGTCAGAGTTTACCGTCCAGTCGGAGCCTTCCGGGAGCAACGATGCTGCAAACGAGGAGAACCCGAACTCCATTGTAAGTACCCGCTGCCGTAAAGGTGCTGTGGCCTCGATGGAACGCAGTGCTTATCCAGGGAATGGCAACATGGATGCAGCAGAGCTCCGGTTGACTTCTACGCTGTAGTCGCAGTCTGATCAAGTGGATTGTAATCACAGCGCTCACGCTACAATTTGATGTTATCTCACTTCTGTCGCAAAGGTTGACGAGTTTTTCATTCCGTCTAAAAGCGCATGGACCTTTTTCATACATCATCCAAAAACACCATGTAACGTGTACATGAATAGGACCTTGGAGCCCAAGAGCCTAGGCGGAGAGGGTGAAGGTTTGTATGTAGCGTAGTATAGCTTCATATCTAGTCTGCCAGTCTCGGGAACGGCTTCTGACTGCTATCATGCCGCGCCCCCTTGCTCGAGAAAGCACACTAGCTCGGTTCTCATTCTCAGCGCTTTTAGCCTCTGCAGCGTCTCGCTTTCCATCCTGTACCCGCGTTCGATGTCAGGGTAGTCAGTCTAAGACCGAAAAGGCAGCACAGCATCGGATGCTGAGCTCTGTGCTCGGAATGCATGCATCTCCCCTAAAAGCTTTGACCGATATTTCGTTGGGAGGGTCGACCGGAAGCAATCAGTCACAAGGTCGTCCCGATCCTTGCCGCGAGCGAATCATTTCCTTTACCGCTCTCCCGTTTCGGAGCCCCAACAGTTACACAGTCACTGCTAATTACCTCAACTAGCGCTGATTGGTTCTTTGCCTTTTTTGCCAAGGTGGCACGGTCTCGTGGAAGCGCTCAGCTGCTGAATTTCCAGTTGCCTTCCTTTATGCCATTAATTACCCCACCAAGGCTGAGCTTCTCCCACAACGCTACACACGACTGCATTAGAGGAAAAACCAGCGCATCACAGCTTTCTCATGATCCATTTGGAAAAAATCCGGCGTCTCTTCATTGCCAGTCTCAAACTACTGTCGCCTGTCAACGAGAGACCATAATGCCATCATTTGGACTTGATGTCGTCAAGCTTCTTCTTGCCGCCATCACATTGAGAGTAGGATTCAACGGCCCGTCTTGGTTACGCTGCTAATTACTTCAGTGTGTGGTCGTCTATTCTTATCGCTTGTTGATCCATCCACTGCGCTCTTATCCAGGACCGTTCATAGCTAAACTCACGGACTGGTATAGCGCATACTACGCATTTCAACGGAGTCTCCACCGGGCCACGTATCGAGATCATCAGAAGTATGGTACGTAATAACTTATTGAGAAGAGTGTATCATTGAGGTTGCTAATTGAAAACGTTGCCGTAGGGCCCGTCATTCGCCAAGGACCGAACAAGCTAGTCTTCAACTCCGCCCAGGCACTGCATGGTAAGGATTCACCCTTTTTGCGAGCGAAACGCAGACTGACAGGCTTAGATATCTATCAGAATGAGCGCCTATTCAAAGCAAGCGCCTACCTGGTAACGCAGGCAGCACCGTCGGTATTCAACCTATTCAATGTCATCGACAAGCGCTTGCACCGTATTAAGAGACGGATCATTGGGCAAGGTCTGAATGAACGAGCAATCCGCCAGTTTGAGCCTGTCATGGACGACCAGATCACCATTTTTTTGAGACAGCTGGCCAAATCATGCATGGGGAATGCACTCGCAGACATGAGTGAGCGATGCAGCTGGCTTGGTCTCGATATCAGTGGCGAACTAGCATTTGGACACGGCTTCGAATTGCAGACGGACACCAAAAACCGCTGGCTCCCAAAAGGAATTTCAATGGCTAACTTTCGCATCAATCTCTACATCCAATTTCCGGAGCTTAAGTATACCGGCTGGGAAAAGCTGCTGTTACCATATGTCTTTCCGAATGTCCGCAGATTTCATGATATGATCATCGGTATGATCAAGACGCGTCTCTCGGAAGAAAAGAATGCGAGACCCGACATCTTTTCATCTGTCTCCGACTACAAAGACCCCGAAACGGGAGAAGGCCTTGGTGAAAGGGAGCTGTGGTCGGAATCTACATTTCTCATTCCTGCCGGTACGTTGAAAAGGCAAAGAATTGTTGAGCTAAGCTAAATAGCCACAGGAGGCGATACCACGACCACCCTGATGACAGCCGCGTTCTTCTATCTTTCAAGATACCCGAGGGCCTATTACAGGCTGGCTAGTGAGATTCGCTCAACCTTCGCGACCTCAGCCGAAATAAAGAGCGGCCCGAAACTGTCTGGATGCCGCTATCTCCGTGCTCTTCTCGAAGAAACGCTGCGAATGACTCCACCAGTTAACACCACCTTGTGGCGCGAGTTGCCTGCGAATGCGAACACAGACCCTGTGGTCATCGATGGCCATGCAATTCCGCCGGGTACACGAATTGGTGTCAACATCTATACCATCCATCACAATGAAGCTTACTTTCCCGAGCCCTTCGTGTTCAAGCCAGAGAGATGGATTCCAGGAGAGAGTCAAATGAATGAAGAGGAGATGAAGGCCATGCAGGATGCATTCACTCCATTTTCTATTGGCTCTCGCGCGTGTGCCGGCAAAGCGATGGCGTACCTGGAAGCTAGTCTTGTCCTGGCAAAGACGCTGTGGTACTTTGACTTTGAACGGCCACGCGGTGATGCCAGTGACCTTGACGAAGGGACGAGCCCGGTGTTTCACACGGGAGACCAGTTTGGCTCATACCATACTGGTCCTCGACTGAAGTTTCGCCTAAGGGAAGAGGGGTGGAGAGAACTGGACAAGGGGAAGGAGAAAATGGACTTGTGACTCGTCACGGGCAATGGTACTTGGAGTTCTGTCCTTCGGGATGCCGTTCAACCATACGTTATATCACCAAATTTTAGATCGTCGAGTGGCATGCTGTGCATCATCACAAGAGCGGGCACGTCTAATTAGGGGGTTTTCGCAGCAAGGCGCGCTCTTGCCCGGTATTCTTACTTTATCTAGCGAATAAGAAGCTTGACGCTAGGAACAACTCGCCTTTATCTTCGTTCGATTGACTTATCGATGCGCATTCCCAGTTACGGCTAAGGCTAGCTTTTTCGCTGACTTCAGTACTTCTGTCCATTTCGAGATCCCAAGTGCAATATCGACCGATAGCCCAGCCGCTCCTCTCCAATATGCGTCGCCTCTGAAGTGGCACACAGGTTCTCTGAGACAGGCATTCTCCAAAGGCATAGTCGGGGGTCTGATATCTTTGCGCTTGGAATCGTGTTCTGCGACATGTTGAATGTCGTAGAAGGATTAGACGTGGCCGCGAGGGCGCCGAAAAGCAATCGCGCAGAGCTGCGAAGAACGAAATTGCACGTATAGCCTTGCCTCGTGAATTCATTCGACCTCGGCCTAACACGCAAATAGTATTTGGCCAAGTCTCCTGTCGGACATGTAGGTCGCCGCTGTCCCTCCAGGTTTGTGATTCTACCGATTTGCATTACTCCGCCTACTTCCTATAAATACTGTGCCACCACCTCAACCCATCCCGCACAGAGGACTCTTTGCGTCATCGCAACCAGACACTCTATCAACCAGGACGTACCATTTACGTGTTGCCCTCAGTGAGATATCATCTGTAACCGGCCGACTCTCCGACGATGGCTTCGACGAATACACTTCGCGACATTACTCCTCGTTTTAGGCTGCGTCGATTTCGCTCTACTTCACCGCGCCGTTATGCCGCCTCCATAGTAAGATATTTTAAAAGCGGATCTCTATATATCGAGTCGCTTTTCCTACAGCCCTCTATTACAACGAAATAGCCGCGAACGACGCCGATCAAGCCTGTCGAAGCGCCGTCTCAGCCGCGCTTCTAGGACTAACGAAGAGTTGACACGAGCAATAGCCGCTCTACCACTGAGGATGCAACCGATTTGCTAAAGACGTGAACTGGTCCAGCGTCATCTTTCCCTCTTTCATTTCCGCCTTCGCGGCCCTCACTTGATCAGCTTCAGCACGATACTGCTGCAAGCTTGCCATCTTCGCCGCGACAAACTCATCAACCTGCCCCTGGGGAACAGCCGCTTCTTCTGCTTCCCACTGTCCACGGTATATCTTCCTGACCTGGATCAGCGGAAAGCTGGCCCAGCCGGGGCCGTTGACCGTGAGGATCATGTGGACCCAGCAGGCGCCCGAGTCCCACGACCATTTGGCCAGCTCGGCGAATTCCCTATCACTTGCCCCGTGTCCTGACCGCGCCCTCTCGGCGAATTCCCTATCACTTGCCCCGTGTCCCGAGCGCGCCCTCTCGGCCACTACCTCAGCCAAGGTGGCCATGTACAGTTCCTTATGTTCCACGAACCTCTCCCAGAGGTCTTGCGGCTCGCCCTCATCGCAGTCCCACGCCTGGTTAGTCGGACGATCCTCGAGAAGCCACCAGGGAATCGTGGCAGCCAGCTGGGAGGGTGCGGCATAAGTGAACTCGAGGTCGATAAGGCCCGCGAAGGCGGGAAAGTTGGGATCGTCTATGGGCTTAAGTATGGCATTCTTCATGCTCAAATCATCGCAGACCAGCTTCGCACTCCCTTGATTGTAGGTCGGATGGACGAAGTCGCCAAGTCGCGACCGAAGAACCGTGAATGCTCGAAATAGGGCGCTCGCCTCCGTCTCGTTGCGAGCGGCATTCGGCTGCATCAATATTTGCTGCCAGCTCTGTTCAAGGAGG
The DNA here is from genome assembly GCA_030770425.1 of Darksidea phi. Taxonomy (NCBI): domain Eukaryota; kingdom Fungi; phylum Ascomycota; class Dothideomycetes; order Pleosporales; family Lentitheciaceae; genus Darksidea; species Darksidea phi. The sequence continues at coordinate 59,032 of JASJFT010000223.1, read as the reverse complement.
TAGGAAAGGTATTCGTAAGTTGATCCGAATCTTTGGGATCGGTGGCCTATTAGATGTCACCCTTGTGTTAAACACTGCGAGGGCTGAAATGGCTAAGACAAATTGAATATCTTACCGAGTCCGTCGACTCCTCCGAGTTGTCCCATTCCGGTCGCCTTGAAGGTCAAGGGTGGGCTCCCAGAGCCGACATTAGCTCTCGCCTGGGGTTGCAGATCCAGACTTCCGATGAAATTGAGGTTGACGCTATACAGTTTAAGCTGAACCTCGATCATTTGCCGGAACAGGCCTCGGAGCATCGTCTTGTCAATATCGGCCTTCATCATACCGATCTTGGGATCGAGGAGGAGGCTCTGCAGAGGAAGCCCTTCGACGTATTCGACCAGCATAAACGGTCCCAAGCCTAGAGGGTTTTTGCTAGCGGGACCCCAAACGAGGACCTCAGGGACTGGGACGTCGGTCCTCTGGCGGATGATCGAGATTGCCGCTACTTCAGCACCAATCTTCTCGTCGAGATGTTTGTCGCAGGTCTGCCCCGGCATCGGGAAGCGAATAACGAAAGCCTTGCCGTCGCTGAAGGTCACCTTTAGGCAGGCATTGAAGGAGCCATGTCTCCAACAGGGGTAGTGATATTTGTTCCGTTCGATGCTGCAAGGTAGTTGTTGGGGGTGAATGCTAGATAGCCATTGGGTGAAGCTGTTGGTATTGCTCGTCTGCTGAACTTGGACCTTCCAAGCATCTCTGAGCGCCTCATTGCAAGTGTCCACGATGATATCAACGTCCATGAAATGTAGGTAGTTGAATAAACTTGGGTCTTGTGGTGGCCAGGGAACGGGGGGGAAGGGATCCTGGCCGCTCGCCGCACACAGAAGCGATCGACGATTAGTCAGCTGGGCGCTTCGATGACGCGCATGGTCTTGGCATCGGGTGCCGACGTTATTCCGGCCATCCTCCTGGTCTATACGCCGTCTTTTCCAACTGCCCCTTCCTACATCAAGCTTTTCTGATCTTCATGCTGCCCCAGAGATAAGCGAGCCCACTAAAATTCCAGTGTGCGACATCCTCTGACCAACTCGTTGGCAGCTTTTCTGCGAATTGCAGCTTTTCTGCGAATTTTCCGTATTGATCGAAGACTTAGTGCATTATCAACTATATTCTGGCTATCTTGTAGACGGGCAATCCGCATATTACCCATTAGGTGAATTGAGTAAAGAATTTCCACGTCTCTCCTGGGCTGAAGCTGTTCGTGCCGCTATCGCCAGACTTGCCATCCTGTGGTGCAGCAATATGCCCGCCGTCGAAAGCAATCCAGGTTACCGGATAACCCTCTTTGCAACCTTTATACTCGGTCTTGATATGAGTGAGACTCCCCTTTGCTGGTTCAGGAGCATTTTGTGCCGTGCAGCCATTGATTTTGACGTATTGGTCTCTCGCAGCACGGCCACCATCAATCCGGTCGCTAATGCCAAACACGATCATATAGGCAATGGGATCCTTACAGGTAGTGCTCAATCCGGATGGACCGCCGCCAGATAAAACAGTAACGGCTCGGAATACCGAAGCGCGAACGCATGCGAGTTGGTGCGACATGAAGCCACCTTCTCAAAATTAGTATATGTTCATGTCTTGAACTTCAAGTGTGAATATTACCATAACTGAATCCAGTGGCGAAGCGCAGCTTCTCATTTACACAGAGGTCAGACTCGATAGTCTTAATCATCTGATCGACAAACGTAACATCGTCGCCGTTCGGGTTCGCCCAGCCATTGTCCAAACCCTGAGGCGCAACAAATATCGTCGACTCGTTTGCCAGTCTGCGGAGACCGTAGTAGTCCCATACGCCACGCTGCACGCTTTGGCCCGTAGCGACGTCGGCCATGTTTGCACCGTACCAGTGGAATCCAAAGACGAGCCTGTAAGGCTTAGACTTGTCGTAATTCTCGGGAATTCTAAGCGTGTATTGGCGTTGCTTTCCAGCCACAGTCATGGTCTTTGTGCCGCTCGTAAGGGTGGGAGTCTTTCCGCACCCGGCGGACATTGCCATGACTTTGTCGAGTAGAGAAAGCAGGAGCAGGAGCGCTCCCGCAGAAAATAGGCGGGACAACATCTTGGCTAGAATGCCGAGCAAACAAGTGCGGAGCGAAAGTTCGACGAGAACGGGGTCCTTGAAAGTAGTCCTTGCAACTTTATGCAAAATGCCCGTCCGCGATATCTATAAGTAGTTCAGCAACCCCGGCAGATCGGGGTCGCACTAGGGGCTAAGATAAATAAATGACTTCATTTTCTTTCTACCTGGGTGCACTTATTCCACTCGTGCCCAATACAGGCGGTACTCCAGCCAACCCTCATTCCACCACTCACGCTTGTTTACCAAGGAAGAGAGGCCGGTTTGATAGCCATGGAATCGCTAGCCTTTGTTAATCAAATGCGGACATATGATGATCTATGATCTTAGAAAACCATCGGGTCCTGCAGAAGTGCCTTCCCGACATATTGAGTAAAACCGCTTCTATAGGCTCCTTCAGATGGGGCTGCAGTTCGTATATTATTGTTCCCTCGTTCAATCAATAGGATTGATCAAGTCTGCACTAAAATTTCTCCGTTCCCCGCAATTGCGAAGCGAGACCAGGTCCTCAGCAGCCGATCCCTGAACGTCCTAAAGACCGGGCCACTCTGTGTTATACCGAACTGTTTCGGATTAGGGCACGATATTTGTTCCCGTGGCCAAACATGTACCTGCATGTCCATTCAGCATTCACAGGGTTCCCAACATGCATAACCGTGCCGATCTACACCACTACCAAGCCTGATGTTCGATGATTCGCGCAAAATAAGCCTGGTGTTTCATTATCTCAATGATGCGTCATACTAAGCGGGGCACAAAGGCAGCCTGTCCGTCTTCCCCGGACATTCTCCCGTAGAGGAACAGTGGAAAGACGTAGTGCTCTGATCCCCTCGTGTTGCAGCCCAGTGCGCTCATCCAAAGAAAAGTCCGTGAGGAATCTTACTTCAATTGAGTTCAAACTTCGCTAAACAGCGCCTGTTAACAACAACTACAGACGTCGGTCAATCAAGAAAACACTACCTGAAAGAGCCCGGGCTGCCTTCCCTTTGCCTGCTGCTTTGTAAAAGCCCACAAGATGCCGCGGCAAAATTGTTTTCCTGGCGGGTGTTTCGGCGAGGCAAACGTGATTCGGGACCATCGAATCAGGAAACGCCGCGTAAATTGCGAATGGTGCGCATTTCTCACGGAAAAGTTTATCCGCCTTTTCTGTCGCCAGTATAGCAACCACCGGCCTAAAACACGGATGTTTTACCGGGCTGGCTAGATGGTCAATGTCTCTCAAAGTGCGTTCATCGATGCAATGCCATGTAACGCCCACTTGACCAATATACTGAACCATGCGCTTATTGACAGTTATCCCGCCGCTATACATGCATCGAGCAGTGTAACTCGGGATAATATATAGCATTTCAATATCATCCTAGCCTGGGCGAAGGCCAAGGCCGTATAAAGCGTCGACAGTCCTTGTTCCAGTGGGAACATATTTCGCAAAACCAAGGAAGACCAAACAATCGACAGCAACAATGAAGCTTTCTCGAGTCGCTCACGTCTTGACCTGTCTGGCCGGAGTGGGCGAAAGCGCCGTTCCAAGGCTGCAGCCCCGCGCATCGCTCCAACAGGTCACCAATTTCGGTTCCAACCCTACCAATGTCAAGATGTACATTTACGTCCCGAATAACGTCAAGCCGAACCCTGCGATACTCGTTGCGGTGCATCACTGCCAAGGAACGGCGCAATCCTTCTTTCGGAGCACCCCGTACGCTTCGCTCGCCGACCAGAAAGGATATATTGCGATATACCCCGAGTCGCCATATTCCGGTACTTGCTTTGACGTATCGTCCAAAGCAACCCTGACGCATGGCGGGGGCGGAAACAGCAATTCGATTGCAAATATGGTCACATATTCCTTGGACAAATACAAAGCGGATCCAAAGAGGGTCTTCCTAGTTGGCGCATCGTCTGGTGCGATGATGGCAGTAAGTACAGTTAAAAAGGCGACCTCGGGCAATTATACTCACTTGTTGTAGAATGTCATGGCTGCTACATATCCCGAGCTTTTCAATGCGGTCATCGCCCACTCCGGTGTCCCGGCTGGATGCTTCGTCAGTGCGACAAACCAGGTCAATGCTTGGAATGGTACCTGCGCGGGCGGCAAAGTGCGCAACACGCCAGAGGCATGGGCAACGGTGGTAAAGAATATGGATCCGGGATATAATGGCGCCCGCCCGCGAATGATGATAGTGCATGGAGGCAGCGATACCACCCTAAACTCCAACAACTACAACGAGACCATCAAGCAATGGACGGGTGTATTTGGCCTTAGCACTACCCCAACGCAAACAAAGCCAAACACGCCCCAGCAAGGATATACCACGTATCTATGGGGAACACAGGTGAAAGGAGTGTACAATCCAAAATACGGCCACGACATCCCCATTATTGCGGCAGATGATATGGATTTTCTGGGCTTGTAGTTTAGGGATTCAACGAAGTATAGTAGAGTTACATATGAATTGATTGACTCAGTTGTCCATTCTTTGTCGCCAGGGTTCTTAGGGGTTTTTTGTTGGGTTATTCCGCGAGTTTGACGAATGGCTGCTACTTATTCGGTATACATAGATAGCTGTATCTTACAAAAGAGGCTCCACTGTGCAATTCTAAAACAAATACGGAGCGCTCTAATTATAGCTTCGAAAGTTATAGGTGGAAATAGCCGAAAAGCGTGCGGCGCGCGAGCCCGTGCGTTGGGTGCGGGTTTTTAGCGTGCAGAGAGTTGCGTGATTTTCTTCCGTCGTTCCTGACCCCCATTCCCCACACCGGCCCCGTCGGAGGACTCCGCATACATTCCCATGTCGCGTTCACGCGGTGGGTGCTGGAACTGCAAGCGAATTCGGCGAAAATGCGACGAAGAGCGACCTTCTTGTCAACGCTGCATTAGCCGTCACGTTGTTTGTGAGGGCTACGACACGCGGCTACAGTGGGGTGTGGGCGTTGCCTCACGCGGCTATCTCATCGGCGCCGCAGTTCCTGATCCTCAGAACGTCTCCAAGCAAACTAGAGGAAGAAAACGCGATGTCTTGCGAAATGCAAGACGGGTTGAAGAGGCTACGGATGGCTCCACCGCCCACAAGCCAAGCCCAACCGAAAGCATAGACGAGCCGTCGCCGCCGACTTCGGATCTGGTTGATGATGGGATTGAGAGCGGGCAAAGCTGTCGCGTGTTCGACGTTGCGCAAGCACGGCTCCTCTTCTCGCAATTCATTGAACATGGCCAGACATTTCTAATCTGCGGCCGAAGCGAGGACTGTCCACTTATCGCTTTCCCAGCCGGCATAGAGAACACGTCTACTTCATTGCTTGCCATCTGCGCTGCGATCCAGACATTCCTTCTTCAGGGAGATAGTCTGCAATTCCTGCATTATTACGACCTGGCACTCGTTCATTTTCGACGCGAGCTTGAGCAGGCCCAGGGCCAACTGCAAGACGGGAGTCTCCATGCTGGCGTGTTCCTCTGCACTGTGGGCATACTTCGAGGCACGCCGTACACTATGCACCTGGATGCCCTGGATAAGATATGTTTCAGGGCTATGGCGAGTCATCCATTTTGCGATTGGTCACCATTCGCGCAAAGCGCGCTCGAGGTAGCGGGTATCCTGGACATTCCAACCTCTATCCTTGGCCGACAGCGCCGATGCCTTCATCTATGGCGGCGCTTGCGCGATTCCCAGAGCCATTCTGAGCGGGGCTTACTGGCAGGTATAGAGCCAATCAGCAACTTGCCTCGGTCCCTTCTGGACATTTTTGCACGCATCGAAGAGCCCCAAGCTGCACTTTGCTTCCTACAGTGGCCAGGGGAGCTTGGCTCTCTGCTCGTCTGCCATTTGTGGGAGGCTTATCGCATCGCAGGCGTCCTAGTCGCTACCAGCATGCGTGCGCAGACACATGCTAGCAATGCACCAAGCGCATCTGATGTTCCTCCGGCAGCAAATCTTGTCAACCGGCTTCTTGCTTCAATTGCTGCCGTTTTAGCGACGGGCGACGACAATATCGAGCATGAAAAGATAATGGGGACAAACGTCTTACTGGTGAGAAGCTCCTCATCATATCCTGTCTCATACTTATACATGGCTGATACTATGAAAGTATCCTATCGTCACTGCCGCAACACAGAAGAGTGTACTGGACGAGAATTCCCAGTGGAGAGAAGTAGTGCGCGGCTACTTTAGACAATGCACGGGCAGCACGCACTCTCGACGTGTGGATGTCTGCTGGACACTCGTCGAGAAACTGTGGCAGCGAGAAGATGACATTTGCATCCACGAGCTTGCGAGGCAAGAGGGGTTGGAGATCGGCTTGTTCTAAACGGAAGCGACGTAATGGAAATTCGGCAGTCCATGATGACCTTCCAGACCCTGCTCTGTGCCTAAGCAAGGCGCAAGATACGAGTTCTTGATCTACGTACTTCGCCCGGTGTTACGAAGCTGTGATGGGGCGGGGCCCCGCAGCCGCACCATTGCTTTCCCAAAGTGGAAGCTGGACGCACCTTTGACCCCTGTCGAATCTGGGGAGAGCTAGGGCCTTGGCAGCTCGGCCCCATCGCGGAGACGGTCCGCTGAAGGATTATATCAACTTCATTCCGTCCATTGACTGCGAGGATGCATCGCCGTCTCCTCTGAGAACATTTCCTCTCTTCCAGGGCAAGCTGGTGTATCTTCGCGATGACCCCTCCGGGTACTATACGACTCGTTCGAGAAGGTGGAGTGGCGCTTCATCCGCCTCCTACACCAGACCCCAACGATCCTCTGGTAGGCGCTCACTTGCCCTCTTTTTTTCTCCAACTTACACTTCAGCAGAATTGGTCCTTGTTACGCAAATGCTATAATTTCGCGCTGATTCTGGCTACCATACTGCCAATCTTCGGCATCCTCCAGATACAGGTCATCCTATGGCAGTTGCTCGGGCCCGAGTTGCACGCGTCACCTCAACAGCTGAATAACTCCCTGTCTATTCTCTTCATTGGCCTCGCGTTGGGCTGCGTTTTCATCATCCCGTTGACGAGGAAATTCGGGAGAAGAAGCACCTATGTCTTCTCTGTGTTCGCGCTGGCAGCGGCTTCGTTTTGGACCGCGAGGATGAAGACTGTGACGGAGCTTTACCTTACGAATTTCATATCAGGCCTCGCAGGAGCTACTAACGAGACAAGTGTCATGATGACCATTGGAGACATGTTCTTCGTCCACCAGCGTGGCAGAGCCAATGCGTGGTATCTGAGTACAGTCATTATGGGGGTAATGGCAGACACTTCCCGCACCTGAGCTGTTGCTTACACCTCTGCAGACATACCTCATTCCCATAGCCGGCGGTGTCCAAGCGACGCGCCAGGGATGGCGCGCCGTCTATTACGGCTTCGGAATAGCCTTTTCGATTCTGTGGCTTTTGTTCGTTTTTACGTATGAAGAGACGAAGTATATCCCGACCATTACGGGTCAGGCCTCGATGGATCCTGTAATGCGCGCGACCTCGAATACATCGGACGATGAAGAGAAAAAGGATGCCGCCATTACAACCACTACCGAGCCGCTTGGAAGGGTTCACACACAAATCGATCCTTCGATTCCCATGAACACATGGAGACAACGGCTCCGCTGGACTACCAAAACGCCCGAGTCCTTGTGGAAGCTCTTTTACATGCCACTCTTTGTGCTTGGGAGATACCCGCACGTCATGTACGGGGCCCTTCAGTTCGCGGCGGGCATCGCTTGGCTGACTATCACGGGTACTGTCTTATCTATCGCGTTTTCCAAGCCACCTTACAACTTCAACCCCGCCGAATTGGGGTATATGGGAATCGGAGCACTAATTGGTAATGTGATCGGGGCAGTATATGCCGGCTGGCTTGGCGACATAGCCATTGTTTGGTTTGCAAAGCGCAAAGGGGGATGGTATGAGCCAGAAATGCGGCTGTACCTGCTGGTGCTTCCAGTTGTAGTTCATGCTGGAGGCATCATACTCTTTGGGGTGTCGGCGCACCGAGTACGTATCAAGCCTAAACCAAGCGCAACCACAGATCAGTCTAACAGGAGCATTAGGGTATGCACTGGATTTATCCTGAGATCGGTCTTGGCCTCTTCGGTTTCGGGCTAGGCAGCATAAGCGACGCTGCTCTGACCATGGTAATTGATACTTATCCTGCGGTATGTTTCCTGCATATTCCTGAGAAAGCAAGACACTGATGGCCTGTCCAGCTCGTCGGTGAAGCTTTTGTGGGCATCTCGTTTGTTCGTAATGCGCTGAGCATTGCGGTTCCGTTTGCCCTCACTTCGTGGATGAAAGGCATGAACCTGCAAAACATGTTCATCCTCGTTGGCTTCGTTTCTCTGGCCATTGGTTCTCTCTTTATTGTTTTTGTCATCTTTGGAAAGAGGATCCGAATAAGAACAGCACATCTGTACCTCAAGGCGCAAGAGGAGGAGGGAGTAATCGGTGATCGAGGTATGCTTGCAGTGGCAAATTAAAGCATTGCTAAACTGCTGGCTGCGACACGATGGTGCTGTTCGGGCAATCTATCGGGTTTGCAGCGGAAGGCTTTGTGCACTTGCTTACCCACTCCTTTAACTTTGTCGATTCCGCTGCTTTCCAGGTACAGTGGTTGGAGTCAAGTTGGCGGCGGAAGGTCTTATGTACTTGCTTATGAATGTCTTCACCTTTTGTCAATTCTGCCCATTCTCTAGCTACAATGATGTCAGGTTCTTGATCCGGACAGTCCGACAAACAATACTCGTCAATCATGATCTTGTTGGCGTCACTCCATGGGACACCAAAGCAGTCCAGATTACCCGAACAGTGGTATTATTCAGGTCAGCTTCCATAGTTATCAGTTTGCGATAAGAAATCGACAACCATTTAGCGTCGCTTACGGCTTTCGTCGATGCGCAGAACCCAATCAAACGCCTGACGGACACGAGTCTATGGAATTATGCTCACACCTCTATAGTGCGTGACTAACGCATGTTGATCGGTGCCAATTACACTCCAAAAATGCATTCACGGTGGATTGCGAGGAGCGTATCGCGTCCTCGTCGTCGTAGGAAGTTATTGTTGTAGAGCGCACGCAGACTGCGCGAACCCGAACCCGGCCCGTGAATACGCGCGCACACTGGCCGTGTTCTCCTTCGCTACGAACAGCTGCTGCAGTGATGGTGTGGTTACGTGTTCCAGCGGGCTCTAAGCTCTCATCGCTTCGGACGGACCGAGGGCGCTTGGTTGCTTTGACGGGTAATTGAGTGCTTTTGGCGCGAGATGTCCCAACACGCGACGAGTTCTTTGACCGACTGTGGACGGCTGACATGTTCATGTTCGCTCAGTTGTTTGGAACGGGCATAGTTCGCGACCGCGCGTCGAGCTGTGACGTCGGTGCGACCTGCTTGTGTTCGCGCAGAGCCTTAACACGTCGGGCTTCCGTCGCGAAGAGCGCAGAATCAAATACTGCATAAAGCCGGTGTTTGGCGCGGACGTGTGTCCCGGTCCACGAGTATCATGTCAACGTTCTGGGCCTTGCAAAGTATCCAAGCTAGTTTATCCAAGCCCCAGCCTGATCAACACGGGACAACGACTTGAAGGCCGGCTCTTGCATCTGATAGTGCGATAGGTAGGCCGTGGAAAGCATTGCTTGCCCTAGGACATTCCATAACAAGGTTTATACTGGCTGCCTACCGTGTGTTGAAAAGCGATGGCGGCTTTTATTAGCGTCCAGTTCAGGAGAAAGATGGCGCTCACGTGCGTGTCATCAGACTCGGCCCGTTTGGTGCGTCGACCTGCCAGAATAGGGAGCCGTGCTCAAATTTGAGCACGAGCATGTAACAGACAGTTAACGCCGTTAGACACAGGACTCGGATAGATAAATAATTTCGTCTATCGCATAAACATGGCTTTCATCCCTCCGTATCCCATTGACTGCCTATACCGGTCAAGCATCAGCCACACGATAGAAAATGCTGCAGGACACGGCACCGCCTGCCGCGAGCTGGCAGACCATTTCACACGCAAAACGTATTGCACGAGACTCCAAAATTCCAACGGCATGGCGCATTTCTCGAGACTTGTACCAGGGGAAGCGGAGTATGGTAGGAATTCCAGAGACCTGTGGCGTCTTGACTCCTGACGAGGTCGACATCACATCAAACCACGACGCCACGGAGTTGATCGAAGGCATGAAGAGCGGCCTATGGACTTGTGAGCAAGTCGTAACAGCATTCTGCAAGCGGGCAGCGATTGCTCAGCAATTGGTACGTATCGCTTTTTGAGAGTGGATGGTCAAGTAGTTGCAGCCGAGCTGATATCGATCACAGGTCAACTGTTTGGCCGAGATTTGTTTCGAGGAAGCCATCGAGCGAGCGCGCCATCTCGATCAACAGCGGCAATCAGATCCGGGGCGTCCACTACCACCTCTGTTCGGCATGCCGATTTCTCTCAAAGACAGCTTCTGCATTCCCGGGCTAGACGCGACCACCGGCATTGTCAGTCTGGCGAACCACCCGAGTTCAGAGCATAGTGCCCTTGCGCTCCAGTTGCTCAAGCTTGGAGCAGTTCTCTACTGCAAGACAAATGTCCCGCAGACAATGATGACTGCAGATTCGGACAACAACCTCTTTGGAAGGACTCTCAACCCGCATGACGTAACCAAAACTGCTGGCGGCAGCACGGGTGGTGAGGGAGCATTAATAGCATTGCGTGGAAGTATTCTCGGTGTAGGGACTGACATTGCTGGCAGCATCCGGATCCCGAGCGTCTGCTGCGGTATCTATGGATTCCGTCCCGGGGTTGGTGTAGTACCATACAAAGGGCAAACAGAGATCGCAATGCCGGGAATAGAAGGGGTGAAGCCAGTGGCTGGGCCTATGGCAACGTCAGCAAGAGACATTCATAGGTTTCTTGAGGCCGTGAGGAACGCTGAGCCTTGGAGGTTCGACAGTGGAGTGCACAAATTCCCCTGGATGAACCTTGATCCGAAGCCTGTTGAGCACTTGACCATTGGTATCGTCGAGGATGACGGAACCCATACACCGCATCCACCCGTTCGCAGAGGCATCAAGATGGCCGCCGAGAAGCTGAGGGCGGCTGGTGCCAAAGTTGTGCCTATCCAATTGCCAGACGTCCATCGTCATATTGGAGAACTGTACAAATTTTTCAAGATTGGTGGACCCGAGGTACGCTATCCCTCTGCTCCAAACGACAACAACTGACATTGATCTCAACAGCCTCTCTTGTCCATGATCAAAGCCAGCGGGGAACCTTTTGTAAACTCTGTGCAGATGACCGGACTGGTGAAAGACGAGGACGTGGAGCCTCCGACGGTGCAAGATTATTTTGCCATGTTCGACCGACGCGATCAAGCCATACAGCAGTACCAAGATCTATTCCTGGAGCATGAATTAGATGCATTGCTAATGCCTGGAGCGCCGCACACTACCATTCCGTTCGATATCTGGTCATCCATCTCGTACACAGGCCTGTGGAACTATCTTGACTCACCCGCATGCATCATCCCTGTCGACCGGGTACGAGATATTGACATCCAAGACGAAATAGAAAATTCCAAATACGGCCAAATGGATAGGGGGGTCTACAGCACTTGTAAGTACACCGTGTTCGCTATTGTTTCGCTTAGTCTGTCGAGGCATCGCTCACCAATTATTTCAGACACGGGCCCGGAACACTACAAAGGCCTCCCGGTTACAGTACAGCTTGTGGGTAACAGACAAGAGGACGAAGCGCTAGCTCGCGTAGTGGAAGTGGTCGATGCCGTTCTGCGTAGGTGAAATGGGCAAATCAAAAGCCCTCAAGGAACCACAGCCTTATGGGTATGTAGACGTTGCGCACAAAGCAGGATAAGGACATCTTTGCAGGCCATTCCGTCCTTTTCAGCTACATGTACTCGCTCATCAGAAAGCACTCTACATTACTTCATAAGTCATATTCCAATCCATCGTGACCGCAAGAATCCGCAACACGATGCAAAAAGAATGCAAGCGAAACGATGAAATAGGATGCGCTCAAAAGTGGACCTCTCCTCCACGATACCCGGCTCCAGTGGTTTACCTTAACACCTTTCCCCCAACCCTCCTTCAACGCTTCATCATACACCTGTCCCAACGTGGGCAGCGGCATGCTCCCGTTAAGTAGTTGCAGATAGGAGGCAGTTTCATTCATGGCGCGTGCAGGAACAAAAACATGGCAACAATTGAAGGACTGTACACTTCAGTATCTACGGCGAATACATCTACTGCCTGAGCGCCTACTAGAGTAGTTGTAGTATGCGGACCCCGTGCCGGAGGAAATGTGAGACGCTAACCAATCAGCATCAGCGAATGCATTAAATTCCAGGTCTGTTCCCTCACATTGAGACAAGACGGCTGCCCAGACGCTTCGTCATCTCTGCATCGACAATCCAAGGTTGACTCATCGCGAGGTGTAATGGGTGTTGAACTTTCTGGCCGAGGCTTTCGCCTACTTCCGAAGATGAAGTGCGACCTTCTTGACTTCCCCCTGAAGCTGCATGTTCAAGCTGCCGAGTAGGATCATGCGTCATTGCGTGTTCGATCTCACCCAGTATGTTAAGAAGAGTTGCATTGAATGTTTGTTGCTCCGTGACATAATCGTCGTGCCGTCCCTGTAATTTGATGATCTGATCATTCATGACATCTATGCCCGTCCTCACAGGCAGTCAGTCTTCGCAGCCCAAAGCAACACACGGATGCTTACATGTTCAAATGCTCAAACTTGATTTGTATCATCTGAAGCCGCGCGATCATATGCTGCCTGATCTTCTCTTCCTTTTCCGACGCATGGAAAGCCCATTTTGCCTTCCTTAATGACCTCTTCAGCGATGAAGAGATTTTTCCGTTGTTAAAGATACGCCAAAGTCTGTATGTATCCCCTTGATGTAGCTGTGCACCGGTTTTTCGGCCAGGGCTGCGAGCGCTCTTATCTCCTCGAGAATGCCTGGATCAACACATTGGGCATGAATGTCCTGCAGTTGTTGATAGACCAGCAGAAAGCTTTTCCAATATTCGAAGGATTGCTGATAGTCGGAGGCGGCGCCGCCGGTATCTTTCATCGCATTCGCGACCTAGATGGTGAATTTGATCGCCGTCGCCATATCGCCCGCGCTGAATCCGAATGGAACCGCCATGGCGACGACATACAGCTTGGAATCCGGCCGTTCCGTCCAAACAGTGGGTTCGGGATCAGAAGTGCATGGATGGTGCCTAGATGGGCGCACCTGAGATGAGCTGGCAAGGCTGTGGCTGTGCAATGCATGCGATCGGAACTTTGTTGCGGCTGCCCTTGGGCGGAAGCCGATTTCGCTAGTGACTGTAGCAGCAGCTGGCTACCAGCAACACAGTATCCCAGCCATCCTGGTACGGATCCATACAAGAAGCCATGTGCCACGAACGTAATGTGTTCCTAACTATTCATTCAACTACGAGCCTGACCATAGATTGTAGGTCTGTGGTCGATGTCGCGAAAGAAAGCAGAAATGTGACGAAATGACGCCGTGCGGTCCGTGCAGTGCATCTGGGTATGCTAGCACGCGGTGAGAAGAAAAACGCCCATATCAATACAGTCCTGATACGCGCCTTTTTTGGTGTATTAAAATTTTGTTTGCCTCTTTTAGACATAGAAGAAAATTTGCGCAATCAAATATATATATATATCAGTACTGTTGTGGAGTTGTGTTGAGTTGGAAAGTTGGTGGCATTATTTTGGGTGGGGCAGAATCTATTGAGTGGGCGTTTCTTTTCTAACCGCGTGGCTAGCCAGTGTGCATATCAAGACACAACTCTGGTGAAGAAGAACAAAATCCGCCTACAGGACGTCGAAACCCACCTAAAGGAGTATGAAAATTGCCTGCAGAAGACTGTAACTCTGCTACACGAAATGAACAATCGCCAGCAGAAATTGGACGGAAAGATGCAAGAGTGGACGAAGTTCTTTCAGCACTGCATGAGAAAAATGTATCAGAAATTGTTGGAAGGCGTAGAACAGCGGGTGATAGCCCAAGCCAAATGGATGTACGAACAGCTGCAGTCTCGCACGAATCCTTTCATTCCACCAGTGGCAAGCCATTAAGCCCTCTTCCTCATGGTCTTGTAGTTGTCAAATTTATCTTGATTACATTCACTCTTAATCGTGTCAAAAGCCTGCATATCGACAAAGAGTGCGTAGCGATATAAGATCTTTTGTCAGGAGGAATTAGCTGAAGTCGGCAGGGAAGCGCGCGCGGTTCCGGTGGATGAATGTCATCCAAGTTCTGTCGCGATGATCCGACGCCTTTCTGTGCCGGCTCGGGCAACCTCAGTGTCCTGCATACTACGTGTTACGTCTGAGGCTTGTTGTCATCGGAGTAATCATCCGCGTGCGACGAGCTACGAGCGGCCCCGAGCATGCGATAAACCGCGCCGACACTTCTGGTACGCATGACTGCTGCCATTTCATCCTCGAACCCGCCGCCGTCCTCCTTTACGCGAACCCGCCGCCCCTTCGCGCTGCTTCCAGCGCCCTTCTCTACACAACCCACGCCCTGAACACGCATCGCACCCGTTTGAGATGGGACCGTCGAATTCATCGCCCCAAGCTCGAGAGTGTGGCTGAACCTGGAGACGTACTCAGAGCGCTTGCTTCTGCCCCATAGCTCAATCGCTTGTTCCTTGCTCTCCTTCCGCCGTAGCGAGCGATGGCTCAGTACGTATGCGTAGATCGAAGCGGCTGCCTTCGCTTGCGTTGTGGTGCCCGTGGGCATAGACTACGAGCGCGTCTTCGGGACGAACGAGGGTGGAGGAGGCTGGCTGGTTGGTGAGCCATCTGTAGATTCTCACCTGTGCTTGAATACGTACCCGTGCATGAAGCTTATCATAAGAATTCCTGCGGTTTCGTCGGTGTGGAAGATGAAGCTCAGTTGCATAAGGCTCAACGGAAACTTCCGATGGATTTGACTAGTGGCGGGGTGGCAGCCTTAGCTCTGGCCCCACCACAAATTTCCAAACTCCCATCCTACGAGCAACAGCACATGCATATGGCTCCAGACGGCTCGGAGAAGTCACTTTTGGAGAAAGGGGTCTTCTATTTAGAAGACCCAGATATCGGAAGGAGAGTTTATGAGTTTGACAAGAAGAGCTTCCCTTTCCCGACGGAAGAGGGTCTTGACCTCTGTCGAACGAGTACCCTAGAGACCATGTAAGTAACAAACAAAGATTTTACAGTTACATCGTCTAATAATTACAGCGTGTTCGAGGTATAATCGAGTTATTTTTCGAACGCTCAAGCTTGGCTCTACAGAAAGTCTACGGCCCGAAGCGAGATACCGTCTTCTCTTTCCTAAATGACCCTCCGTACGAGTCGAACGAAATTACCGACGAGACGAATAAAGGAAAGGATAAAGTGAAGGCTCTGATTGTCTAGCTGCTACCTAGGGATTCCGTCATGGTCTTCTACACGGGCTCGCACCTACATTCGCTAAGGACTAAAAGGGCGGAAATTGGGGTGCTTGAGGTCCCACAGGAGGGCCTAGAAAGAGAGGACATCAAACCGTTGGAAGTCACAATAAAGGAAGGCGGTTTGTGAGCTAGCTCCTCTGCGTCTTCACGATGGCTTGACATCTTATAGCGCTATTATCGATGGTAGACTTGGGTTCAAGATGGTTCAAGGGAAGCCCAATCATGGTTGGGTTTGCCGTGGAGGAAGAGCTCAAGTATTGGAGCAAAATGCGCTTTCCAGAAGAGACGGGGTTAATGCGAAAGACTGAGGGCATGGAGAGCGAGAGGATTGGCATGAACGTTGAGTTCATCAACTTGGGACTTAAGACCAATAGTATTGCGAGCACTACACAACCTAAATAGAGCGGTCATCCACTAACAGCATATTGCAATCCTTCATAGAGGCCTGATCAACACATTCCACGTTAAATAGTGGAGCAGTTTGTTCCGCCGCGTCCGCCGCGTCCGCCGTGCATTGGAGCCCGAAATAATCTCCGTTCCAGTCCGTTGTGCAAGCAGATAGTATCGTCGCTCGACGCGACTCTGCACATTGCTGGAAGAACTCATCGTTCGTCACGAAACTGTTCAACTCATTGTTTCTTGAGGGAAGTTGGTCTCCATATCCATCCCATGGAACAAATCCATTGAACGGGTATGATGTCGACTCTTCTGGCAATTTTAGTATTGCATCATTCATAAGGTGGGCTGTCCAGACCTGCTGTATTCGCAGCAACTCCAGCCAGCGAAAACGCTGAGGTATCGCTTGTCCCAGTCCGTCGTCTTTGAGACGATGGCGGCGTATCGTCAGCCTTCCGCTTTCTGCCATTGTCTTCCAAGTTGACATGGGTACCGCGCAACTTCGCGCCTGGTTTCGACATTTCTTTTAGCTCGTTTCTGGCACGCTTGAATAACTCTTTCTTTTTCTTCTCTGCGGTTCTCAGTGCACCTTCATCGTTTGTTCCTTTGCTGCATTTGTCAAAATGGAGCGCATATTCCCGAACTACTGTACTATTTTGGCCGCATAAGATGCAGGCATCGTTGCACTTGACATCTGTCAATACACTTCGTTAGCTCCTCCGGCATTGCACGTTCAAAGGGGCCTGGATGGAACATACGTGTGGTATAATGACGCTGCACACTGCTTGCCATGGTGTATTTTGGCTTGCCTACGCATTCTGGATGGGGACAGTAAAATTCCGTTAGTTTGGAACAATCCCCGCTGTGACGTGGGGTATCATCTTTGGCGCCATTCTCTTCGTTGTGCCCATCGTCACTGTCGCTTGGAATGTCATCATCATCGTTCACGGAGGCGAGGTTCGGGTCTGATTCTGATGATGGACGCTGAACATCATTGGTATTGGGCTGGCAATGGTTGATTATGGGCAGGATATCGTTGATTAGGGGCTAACGATTTATTAACGTAGCTGCTTAAGTTAAGGCTGTTGGACTAACCTGGGCGGCTTCTACTACCCTACACAAGGCTTCTACTTTGTTGCGCAAGCTGCGGCAAGCCTGATTCTGACAGTTCAATTGTGCGTTCGGGCTCCACGACATTGTCGTACATGTCGATAGTTAGGACTTTGGAGTAGAATGATGGAGGCTGCCACGTTTATAGCCTTCGACGAACCCAGCGATATAAGGCGCAGGCTCTCAATCTAGCAGGTTCTCAATCACACACATGTGACGCAATTTCAACCTCTACACCATTCTCCTACAAACATTCGCACATCAAGCAGCCTTCATTGGCCGACCGCCGCCCTACTTCAAATAAAAAATGAAAAAGAAAAAAAGAAAAGGTAATTCTCAGCCCGCCCGTCCGAACAACTCCGCATCTCACCAAACTTCCAACACCAATCACTGACAGCGAACATTAGAAGCAGAAAATATCTAGCAATACGCATAGTGCAGGCTTCGCTGTTACGTTGAGTCGGAAGAAGTGTCGCGTTCGCCCTTGCCATGGCAGAGTCCACAATCAAAATCGCGTTGTTTTCCGGTGCCGTTGCACAGAGGACAGGGACTAGCCATCTGTGTCCCAGCCAGCATCGTAACTTGGAGGCCAGCTGAGAATTACCTTTTCTTTTCTTTTCCTTTTTTGTTTAACAGCGAAGCCTGCACTATGCGCATCGCTAGATGTTTTCTGCTTCTAATGTTCGCTGTCTATGATTGGTGAGAAATTTGGTGAGATGCGGAGTTGTTCGGACGGGCCGCCGCCCGTCTCGCTAACAAGTGTGTCATCTGGCCACTTCCAGGCGATCAATTGTGGGTCGAACCAAATATACGGGGGGGGGGGGTAAAATGAACGGGCGAGCCCGAGGGTTTTCCCGAGCGCTACCGAGTGCTCATGCTATACCATTTTCTGTATATATTACACGCAAAATTACATTCTGTTCTCACCTATCTGTAGAGCATTATAGAGGAATAGCGCGGAATTTCGTAGCAAAACGCTTATAAAACAAGGTATTTGATTCTCGCACCTTCTATACACGGGCCTTTTGCCACAGAACAGCGGGCTCGCCCGTTCATGGGAGGGCCTTGTAGAGTTCCCGGGGCTCCATTGGCCCTTTCTACGGGTTTGCCCAAGCGTTCGGAGCTGGTTTTGCGTTTTATTTCCGCCATGTTCACGCATTCTCCTTGGATCCTATACATGGGAATAACCAAACTGGACGGTGATTCCACCTGCGCATGCCAGAGGTTCGAATCAATCCTGGGGTCATTCGACAAGGCGATCACGGCACGTTGCGCACAATTCCTACGATGCATCGACTTATATTCTGCGCGCTTGTCTGCAGTAGTGGGGCATCCCATTTACGCTGTTCGATCGGAGAGAACATCAAATCGTGGTCACTCTCCCCAAGGCTTACCACGCGGGCTTTAGCAATGGGTATACGAGAGTTACCGATCATGTGCGAGGAAGTGTTCCGATCATCCTATTACGATGGTACATGTGCGGCTGCGAAATTTTCAGGCTCGCGCACCTGTGCATCTGCAAGCCCGCATCTGTGCAAGCCCGCATCTGTGCAAGCCCGCATCTGTGCAAGCCCGCATCTGTGCAAGCCCGCATCTGTGCACCTTGTGCCACCACACCTGTGCACAAAAATTGTGCATGAGCGTTCTTAGGATGTTGCAGTTTGAATCCGCCGTTAATTTTGCCAATTGGAAGACGACTGCACATTTTCAGGGTAGAGCAAGAACACCCATACGAATACAACTCTGCCCATGCTCAAGTTTTATAAGTTCTTAACTTCCAAAAATACAAAAAGATCGATTGTAGAAAACAACAGGTTTGATTTGCGACGCGTGTGAGCTCAGATATATGGGGAAACGAGAGACTGTGTACCAAGATGAGAAGGAAACGCCATCCACGCGGCTATTTCACAAATCCATCCTTCGCATTCTCATCCATCCTTCACGTGTGCTCATGCAACCAGGGCACGAGCACTACGAGATCCTCCCAGTGCCATCCTGGTGCACATGGCCAGTGGTGACCCTCCTGCCATTCTCGTCTCTGAAACGAATGGAGATGACCAGCTCGCTATCGTTTGGATCGTCATGGGACTTGTGCCACTTGCTTCCCTTGATCTCTGCCTTCGTGATGATTGGATTCTAGATCGCGTAGGCGGGTTTGTGGCTAGACGAGCCCTGCGTATCGACATACTTCTTTCGCGACTTTTTCGCAGTATCCTTTGACTACTGGGAGAGTCTTGGAGTCGAGATGCTCGAGGGTGACACTGCCGACGAATTTGATGAGTCTGCGGGACGTGGCTTGTATGTTGGAAGTTGGGATGAAGAACTAGTAAAGTTTGGAGTGGTAGTGAAGGATGTTATACCCTTAGTCCTTGGACTTCGTAACACTAAGCTATTGATGCTGTATAACAGTTTGACGCTTCGCTCCAAGCGGAATCCAATGGTTACTAAAATAGCAAGAGCGTCACGCTATCCTCCGTCATTCGCTCATGCGGCTTCAGTCACATAGATCGAGTATCCCGAATGTAGCTGTGAAGAAGTGACACCGAGTCTGAATAAGACATTGCGGGGTGAGAAGGCGACGCGCGTGTGCTCTGGGGCAGACCCTTGTGAGCTCGTTTAACGTTTCGTACATATTCGAGAAGTTCAAGAATAGTCGGCGCGCGTAACAAGATCTCGCATGATGCGCCCTGTGCACTGGACCAAATCATTGGATGATGGGTAACGACATGCATATAAGATTCTTCATAGTTCTTAATATTACTAGTAGTGGTAAACTTACTCTAATTAATAGACTAGATCTTATTGAAGTAGATTAAATAGATAGATGTAGCGCGCGGGTAAAGTTTGAAGTGGAGTCCGCGTGGTGGTGAGAATCGACCGAGCACGGGCGCGTCAATGACCGTGCTAGGCATCAGCGCGGCTGAAATGCCTTTGGACCGTCACACTAACTTCCCGCAATGATATAGTGTCTCTACAACATGTTGAAATGTGGTCAACGAGCATGTACTCGGTTCAAATTTCCCTCTAACATATCCCGAATTTCGCGCTTCCAGAGCACGAAGATGAATGCCAGCGAGCTCTTCGAGGAGGAGCGCCTTCCGTGGTATAGCCATGATCAGTTTTATCCAGTACGAACTGGTGAGGTTCTCGATTCTAGCTTCAAGGTTATTGGAAAACTCGGTTACGGTGCATACTCGACGGTCTGGCTGTGTCGGGATATCCGGTATGTTTGGCGTTCTTCACCCCCCACCCTTCAAAGTCTGATGATTCATGCACAGAGAACGCGACGCTGGCTTCGTCGCTGGCTACGTCGCCGTCAAAATTTGTACCCGAGATGCCGAAAAGTCTACACAACTCAATCGAGAGCTGGATTTTTACGAACACGTCAGTTCTATGGAATCACAGCATCGCGGCCAAGCATACATCCGCGGACTGTATGGCGAATTCGAGCTCGACGGTCCGACTGGCAAACATTTGTGCTTGGTTCATCCACCCATGCACATGACTATTCGACAGCTCCAGTATCAGAACTCAGCACACAAGCTCAATGTTCCGCTTCTAAAGTGGACGCTAGCCAATGTGCTAAAGGCGCTGTCGTTCTTACACGACGAAGCTAACGTCGTACACACAGGTACGGCAAGGTGATGTAACATGATTGAATTAACTGACAAGTTAGACATCAATCCTGCCAATATCATGCTGACTGTGGCTGATGAGACTATTCTGGAAGACTTCGAGAAAGCTGAAGCAGAGAACCCATCACCATCCAAAGTGATCGACGACACACGCACCATTTACCGTTCCCGCAAGCTCCGCCTTCCCACGGGTGCTCTTTGGGGCCAACCAGCTCTCTGTGACTTTGGAGAAGCGCGGATAGGAGATTCCCACTCCGGCTTAATTCAGCCTGAGCTATACCGTGCACCAGAGATACTTTTCGAGATGGAGTGGGGCTCTAAGGTGGACATTTGGAGTCTCGCCACGTTGGTAAGTATTCAATCCTATTGAAAGGAAGCCTCAGTGACTTACTCTTGATTAGGCGTGGGACTTGTTTGAAAATCAGCATCTATTCGACGCCCGTGACAACGAGGGCAAATCATCAGGGACACATCATGTTTCCGAAATGGTTGCATACCTTGGAATGCCTCCGCTTCAATACACGCAAAGCAACGATATAACAAAGAAGGTCTTCGACGAGCAAGGTCAGTCACTGAGACGGTCCCGACATAGACTCTGCTAAGTTCAATAGGACACTGGACGGGTGGTTCTAAGAGTGTAACTATTCCTAAGATCTCACTCGAGGAAAGAATCTCGGTGCTTGAAGGGGAGGAAAAGGTATTGTTTCTCGATTTCATACGCTCGATGCTCAGATGGCGGCCGGAAGACAGGAAGTCGGCGACTGAACTTCTGAAGCACCCATGGATGGCCGACGCTATGTAGTTACGACGGCGATCAAGCAACCATTGCACTGCGAAGTCATTCTCGAGGAATTTTTGTATCAAGCGTACGCTTGGGATTGACTTACAAAAAACATATGCATCTTCACTTCACTTCCGGGTATTTCATGTCATCATCGCCGGCCTAGCAGTTCTTCTGGCCGACCTTGGCATCCGCACATGATATCGACGGTTTGCACCACACTCGTTTTGCGCCCGACTGTCGGCCAATTCTATCTGCGCAGGAACTCCTTCTGTCTTTAAGTAGTACGTGTCCGGAGCTTGGATATCATCGTCCTTGAGCAATAGCATGGGTGGGGGCAGCGACATTGACATGAACACCTCCGCGCCGCAAGTCAAAGAGGTCGAGCCTATGGAAGACATTCAGGACAGCCCGCGGGAAGAAGAAGTGCGCATCAATACCGCAAAGCTTGATGACAAGCTTCGAGAGCTCATTCACAACATGCACCCCGAGCTATAGCCCGAAACTATTATTCGCCTTGCGATCGCAAGACCACAAATTGAGTGCGCTACCCAACAATCTGAAGCATGTTCACAAGCGTAGAGCTATTGTGGCCAGTAACAATGGTACGTGTGCTGGGCAACATCTCCACGAATCTCTCCAGCAGGTTATCGCCAAGGACAACGTTTACCCCCGAGCAATCACAAGGCTCATACCCTAGACCCAAGCTAGGTAGTCTACGAGGAGGTTCACATAGACCTTTGAGCGTTGCTCTACCAGAGAACCTTCATCGACATCGTAGGTGCAACGTTGCAGGAACTCAGTGATAGCAGCCGCTGAGCCATTGCCACGCTTCTTCGACAAGGCTTTTCTGAGACCGCTTTCTTCTGACGAGCACAGAGTCGGCAATCCTCGAACCCTCAAACTATCGACGCGGTCAAAGTATGCGTCCCTCAGCTCTTTCACCTTCCACGACGATAGAGTCTTAATGAGATATTCGACCCGTGATTTGAGAGACATCGCCTCCTTCTTATCACCCGCGAGCTGTGCTGCTTTCAAGGAGGCACGGAGATTGCTCACGTCGTTGCGTTTCTCAAACCCCTGCAAGTCCTTTACGCTCAGGTCTACGGGAGTATCTGCGTCCCTGCCCAGGGACATGCTGCGGAGTCTCTGGAATAGACAGTCATTGCGTCCAGCTATGAGCCCGAAGGCTAGCTTCATGAGGTCATCGCGGACCCGCTTGGGCCGATAAATGCTCTGAAATACGCCCGTCGTGTTGGAGAGGATATAATTGCGCAGGGCATCGGTGAGGACACCTATTGAGCAGAGCGAACGTTAGCCGCATTTTCCCTCACAAATTGCAGAACCAAGTGGGGCATGCTGGATATGCGCCGGGAGAAACGAAAGGGAGATGCTCTGTGCTTGCGCAATCAGCGCGCATCAGTCTTACTTGCCGTCAAGTCTACCCCCGCAGCCGACACGCATCGTATAGAACCGCGGATCCTCGCATAGACCGGCGACAAGGCACGTTCGGTGCCACAACTTGTAGAATTTCGTGACGGAGAGATGGAATATGGAACGGTCTAGCATGTCTCCCGTCCATTTCAGTGGCAGAAAGTCTGTCTTTTCTAGTGCGGGCCGAGAGAGTAGCGCTTCGGTAGATCAAAGCTAGGCTCGAAGGCGTCGTCTTTGATCGCGCCCGCAGCGACGGCGCTGGCGAGACAAATAGTGCTGTACGGAACGAGGGTTATGGAGAATGAGATTCTACAGAAATGTCGAAAGCGTGAGCAGCACAGAAGAGACGTGGCGGCGGCCGGCGAGACTTACTCAGTTGCCCTAGAGACGCGCGTAGCCCTCCTCAATTTGTTTTTCCCGATCGTAGGTGTTACGACAAGCTTCGTCTTCGATCGGTCGTTCGGGTCTCGCACGACGGCGTTGAGCTCTATGTATGTGCGTAGACCAGGGGGAGGTCGAGAGGGGCCCAAAACGGTCACCCGGCGCCAGTTCTCTGCGTCAGCAGAGGGTAGTGCGGCGCAGCGAGCATCCGCACATCTTGGGGAGGCTTCTCATAAGCGGGCGCCCTAGAGGTCAAGCGAGGAGAGCCCATAGTGGTGGAGGGGGAAGCGATAGAGTGTGGACTTCGACAGCGGCGCATTTCAGAGTCAAGGTGGCAGGGATATTGGGAGACGAGAAGAAGGCTGCAGGGACCTTTTGGGGGTGGGAGGATGGAGGTGAGGCTAGGTGAGACGGGTGTTTTACTGTACAGAACTGTTTAGATTTCGAGATGCCGGCACTGAAGAACGCTTGGCCGACGTTGGCTTAGTGTACATGGCCCGCGCACCGACAGGGGTCTGTAACATACCGAAAATTAGCATTTGCCCACAACCACCTCTAATAATTAATTACTATGTAGTGCATTAGAATCTCCTCTAAAATCTCTCTCTAGGGCATGTTTTAAAAAAATTCTATGGTGTAGTTGTCGCTGGAGGCTCCCTTGTAAAAACACCTGTCGGTGCACGGGCCAAAACTCCTCCTGCTATCTTCTACCACGTATCTTTATGAAACATTGCGCACTCCGCATCAGCTACAGCCCTGCTTATTCACCTTCGCTTGCCACTACCCGACACTTTCAATTCTCTTCAGCAGATACCCTCATTCCTTTTTTGCACACCCCTCATCATGGATTTTGACAGACGTGTCGATACATGCAACATGGATAGGGCTCTAGAGTGGGGAGCCGCGTTCGACAGGGAACGGAACACAACGCTGCCACAATGGCTGTCTGGCTACCGCAATCGTCAGCCATGTGAGGTCCTAACAACGTACCATGGTTCCTTCAACTGGAGTTGCAGCGTTCGTTTCAATGACGGCATCACTTGGCTGGTGCGATTCGCCGTACCGGGAAAGGTAATGGACGGAGACGCCAAGGTCGCTCGAGAAGTGGCAGCCATGTACTATATCAAGTCGCACACAACCATTCCCGTCCCTGCTATCCATCACTGGGGCCTTTCCGAGGACAACCCGTCGGGCCTAGGCGCCTTTATCATCATGGACTTCATCACAGGCATGTCTCTCCGTGATATACTAACAGACGAAACCGATCCTGACTCGAAGATACTAAAATCCGACTTTCCCGAGGAAAAACTACGCATTCTCTATCGGCAAATCGCCGACTTTCACCTACAATTGTACCAGCTGGACTTTCCTTCTATTGGCGCGCTATCAATCGGAGACGACGGGAGAATCGCGGTGAACGCTAGACCGTTGACCCTTAAGATGCAGGAAATCGAGGCCCATAGCGGAGTGAAAATTGCAGGTAAGAAGAACCCCATGCCGTACCCGTCTAGTGCTGACTTGTACACTGCAAGCTTGTGAAAACCAGTTCTCGTCGGCTACAGAGTACTTTAATTACGTTGCCCAGCAAGATCTTCAGCATTTGCATGGGCAAGCTAACTCAGTTGACAACGCTGCAGATGCGGAAGCCAAGCTTGTATTTCGCCATCAGCTCATTGCGAGCATCCCCCAGTTCGTCCGCCGTGATCACGATCTCGGCCCGTTCAAGCTGGCATGCGATGACATGCGTTACGGAAACATGCTGGTCAACAATGCGCACGATTTGAACATCGTCGGCGTGATTGACTGGGAATGGACAAACATAGTGCCTGCCCAGATGCCCCAGTCGCCGCCGCAATGGCTTATGATTCGGAAACCAGCCGATTGGTCTAGTTGCGATGGCGACGAGTTTGATCGATACAATCACCTCCTCAATCTTTACCTCGATGAGATGAAGAAACTAGAGTCGAGCAGGAACGCAAACACAGAGGACAGCCTGTCATGCCTCATGCGTCAATCGATGTCAGACGGCAAATTCTGGTTCCATGCGCTCATGGAGTCATGCTATGACGCCGACTACTGCCCTCCCTGGAAAGCTCTTCGGAAGTTGATCTCAAACGTAGATAAGCGTGGCTGCCTTCCCGGACCGTACAGGCGGGCTTTTGTAGATAAGAAGCTCGAAGATTTGGCCACATACACCACGTCGTGGGAGGAAATGCAGGCTAAGAGGGAGACTGAGAAGAAGCGGAAGGAGCGAGAATTAGACAACGCCATCCGCAGGGTCTTGGCAGAGGAACCAGACAATGTCTCCGCTTTGAAACTGGCAGGTCAGAGGGGTATTTGTTAGCTAGGGAACCCTATCATATATAGGACCCCATTCACTCTGCTTGAGCACGGGCCTTATGCCCTCGCGTATATAGGCCCTGAGTTCAGTACATAGATCAATCAAGTACTCTCTCTCTGCTCTATACTAAGAGTATTGCCATATAAGTACTGGTAATTTTATTTGAAGCTGAACACTATCTGATTTCCTAGTATAGCCAAAATAGAGGGAAGGTATTTCACTATATAGTAGAGTCTGGGCATCTTGCATCTTACAACGCGAAAGAGCGACGGTAGCTAGATACAGAGCGTAGCTGACTACAAAGATGATAGTGATTGCGTAAAGGACTTCTTAAAAGAGCGTGGCTTGAGAGGAAAGCTAATAAATTCCCCTCCTAAAAGTAGTAATGATGCGGCATACGTCCTTGCAAGGTTCCATTGTGTGTCTCAAACAGGGCTTATCGCCAAAATACTGTCCTACAGTCGATTGTGTTAGCCTAAGGGCTTTGGAATTTGTCGGAGGCAAGATAGTACTCACAATTGTTACTTTGCGGCTGGATCGGTCTCGTTCGTCGTCTTCGTAGCGCCGTTCGCGAGGCTTGCGTTCGGCCTCTTCTGTTCTCCTCTCGCGCTTCTCCTCACGGTCGTCAGATGGTCGATCACGTCGGTCGTCCACCTCGTCGCGGCTGTCACGTTCAACATAGACCCTTCGTCGCTCACGTTCGCGTTCGAGCTCTCTCTCTTCAGACGAGTTGCGCTCTTCGCGTTCCTTGTCGCGAGACTTCATGAGGCCAGTCGCAGCACCCGCTACCACGGGAACAAAACCGCTGCCTTCGAGCTCACGAGGACGTCTGTCATAGTTATCGTAGCTTGTTGATGGCGGAGATGGGGGTGCAACCTCTCGCTCCCGAGGCGCGACACGAGGTGGCTCAGGCATGCGAACCTCGGCACGGTGCGAAGAGTGGTACTGGGAGCCATAATCTTCGGGACGAGCGGACTCCGTCTCGTGTGGGTTCCAGATGGGCTGGCGGTCGAGCGCGTGGTGGTCGAGGAAGAACAACGCGCAAGGGCACAGTCACAGTCGCCCGCTCGCGGCCATGTTGCCGAGAGCGTCGAGTCTGGCAACGAAGCCCTGCACGAGCATAGGAGTCTTGCGCGCGACCACGGCCAGGCATTCCACGAGCATACAGATGGTGTCGTCGCGTCTCTCTACGGAGCGGCGGGAAGACGTCCAAGCGGCAAACTTTGCCCAGTGGGAGCATCGTGCCGATGCCACCCTCAAGGACCAGCTCGCGGGCGTCCAACGCATCGCCGAGCGACAACAGGATGCCCAGATGGCCAACTCCACCCATCGCGAACATCGCGAACATCGCCTCGGCGCCGCCGTGACAGGCCAGCTTGCCGCAGTTGCCCACCAGCCTGCCATCGACGCGCTCCACGATCGGATCCACGGGCTTGCGCGCCAGGCATCGCTTGACCAGCTGGCCGGACACATGCAGGCGGTCCGCCACGACGTCGCCGCCAGTACCACTGCCCTCGACGACTTCAGAGACGAAACTCGACAGAATGCGACTGCCAAAGAACAAGCAGACATCCGCACGCAGCTATGAGTTGCTTGTGTTCGAGTTACTGACAGCCTGGACAGGAAACGCTCCGCATCATCCGACAGAACCTCCTCGACCACACGGCCCCCGATCAGATTGCCAGGGCTGTCGAGCCCCTCATCCAACAACTTGCACCGCATCACACTGCCCAGGACATCGCCGCCGCCGTTGGCCAGGAGCTGGGACCACAACATTCGATCCAAAGCATTGCGGAAGCGGTCGAAAACAGGCTTGCACAACAACACTCGCTCAATGCAATCGCCGGCGCGGTCGAGGGACGGCTTGCACAGGCCATGGCGCCCCTCGACGAAGCCGCCATCCAAATCGCGCACTCCCTCCACCACCTCCGCACGACGGAGGCGCGCCGCATCCGCGACCCGACCACGAACCGGCGCATCGACATGGTCGTGCAGGCGCACCCGGCGCCCGAGGTATATATAAGGGAGGCGGATATCAGCACGTTGGTTGAGGAGATGGAGTTTGCGGTGTGGGATGTGGACGGGGATATGGATGGCGATATGGATGTGGATACGCGTGAGGAGGGTGAGGCGTGACGTGAGGGGGAGAGGGTGGACAGGGTGTGTTAGGTGGGTGGTTTGATTTTCTTTCTGTTCGTTTAAGACGCATGGTTAAATGCTGATTGCGTGTGCAGATGCGGTGGGTAATGATGCCCTGGGCTCGAGCGACTCGGACGTGGACATGGCCGTGGACGAGAGCTCTCCGAGCGCCGTTGAGCCTCTCACCCCGCCCAGCGCCCCGCCGTCATCGTCGTCGTCGTCGTCGTCTTGCTTCCTCCGCGTCATCGAGACCCTCGCTGGTGGACCCACGCCGAGCTTCCACTCTCCGGTCCACGGCGACACCGTGACGCGCAGCCTGGCGGTGCAGAACCCGCTGTACCATGCTGAGCCTGTGTCTGGGTCCGGGGCTGTGGCTGCGGCTGCGGCTGCGCTCGAGGAGACGCCTGAGGGCGAGGCCAGCAGTGTCGTCGCTGCGTCAGACCCAGCCGGATCACAGTCGCTTCCTGCATCAGAAGCTGCGCATCAACCCCCAGAGGCAGAGAGGCAGGCGCAGGCTCAAGCTCCCAACGGACGATGCTACGGCGCGGGGCTTCGATTCGGGTCCGATGATGGTCATCGCATACGTTAGCATTATCACTCTATCCCATTCGCATAGCGGGCGGGTACAGGTTGGTCACTCTGGCGATGAGTGCGACTACGTCCTTGGCTATAAATGGCAGTCTGACGCCCTTCTCCGACATGGGGATGATCCAATCGAGGTCGTCAAATACGTCGCGGGGTGGGTTCGCGTACTTCCACATGTACTAGATGCTGAGTCTCACACCAAGTGCGCGTATGAGGCTGTGGACGTCCTTGCGAAACGAGCTTCACCATGGTGCCATCCATGACGACGGGCGGTGTGCTCCGGATGATTTCCATGACCGTCCGCTACGCCGATACCTCTGGGCTTTCATGTCGAACGTGCCAGAGCGTCATCCCATGGAATGCTACCCGGAAACTACGTGGTCAGAGTACGAAGTGGAATTCGAACCGTGTACGCACACCGACACGTGCGGTGGAAGTTGACGATTTTCGAGGCATACGTCGCTCATTGCGCAATTGAGCAAGTGTATTCCTAATATAGCGGCGTGGATGGAGAAGCTTAAAGAGGAAAGGACGAAATTAACTCGAATAACATGGTGGGTGCTTGACGATAATAATAATAATAATAATAATGATAGATTTGGAGACTACCAATTACCTTTCGTACTACGAAGCCGTGAGCAGGGGGTTTGGGCCGATGTACTGATGTAAAAGGAATATAGAAGTCTTAAGAGCGATAAAGCTATTTGATTTGGATTTGCGTAGTGCGAGTCTCCTTATAAGGTCCCCACGAAACCCAGGAGTTTGTATATAGTAGAGGTACTATACCCACACCCCATACACGATAATAGAGCTGTAGAGCATGCACAGTACTATCGAGCGTGAGCGACGAGGTGATGTTTCGAACATTGAGGCGACGAGCAATGACATACTGCCGAACCACAGAGCCTGGTTGGGAAAGGCATACGATACCAAATATGTACATATATTATACTAAATAATAATAGAAGAGGAGGGGGAGGGGGTAGTTCTATGTACGCATTCGCTCGTATAAGAACTCTACCTCATTCGACCCATCCACCTCATCCCGTGCTGGCCGAGGCAACTCACCCTGTGCTGGCCGAGGCAACTCACCCTGTCCTGGCCGAGGCAACTCACCCTGTGCTGGCCGAGCCAACACAACCCGTACTGGCAGAGCCAACACTTCTGGAGCCTGTAACTCAAGCCGTGCTTCCCGAAGTATCTTCTTCATATCTTCGTACAGCCCCCAATTGGCCGGTCCCGTCCACCTTCTGCCTCCAGGGAATATCTTTCTCCGTAATTTGTCCACGCAAGGGATTAATGGCTTGTAGTACGGTGTAAAGTATGTGTCCATAGTATTGAGAAAGGTATCATCATCTGATACGGTGGCCAGCTTTATCCTGGCTACTCCCTCCAAGTGTGTGAAGTTCCATTTCTCGAAATGGGAGGCCACTCTTTCATGCGGCCCGTTGTACTGGATGCATATCCAGTATAGAACCCAGAGGATGGATTCTAGGTCGTGGGTGAATGAATACTCTTCGTTGTGAAGTATGCCGATCGCGAAGAGCGCGGGCCTCCACGGTGTCTTCTCGAGCTGCCCCATGATGGCATGGTCTAGGTCGCTCAAGACGCTGACCCAGGAGGGGTTGGCCGTGTTCTCGCGCATCATACGATTCGGCGACGCATCGCATAGTTGCCCGGGGCTCGTCTTACACACCACCTTGTGGGTGTCAATACAGCATTCCAGGGCAAACAGAAGGCATCTCAAGGAGGTCCTGCGGTCTTGGACGGTAGCGCGGTGGTGCACTCGATCCGCTGTCGCCCCTCCACCCTCCGCCGGAGACCCCAGACGGGTCCGCTTGGGAGGATTGCCGGGCGGCAAGGATGCGTTCGTGCCGCTCAATGGTCGCTTCCGTCCGGCGACCCTTCCGCTTTGGTGTTCGATCAAGTTTGCCAAGTCCATTGGGTTGCTAACCGCCGGCGCTTGGAGAACGGGACGCGGCGGAGCGGAGAATGTAGGGCGCGACGGGGCGGGTGATGTGGGACGCGGCGGAGCGGGTGATGCCGTGGCGGCGGCATAGGACGGAGGGAGAGATGTGATGGCGTCATAGACAGCGGCCCATATGACTCTATCGGGGAGTTCGTTGACGACAGCATCAAAAAGAGGCCCGAGCAAATCCTTGTCAAAGCGGGCCTGGAAAATCGCTAAAATCATGTCGTCCAAATCAATCGACAGGGCCGAGTTACCCCGGTCTGAGGGTAGCGATTGAGAGGCAGGGAGTTTTCGCAAATCATACACCAGATTGAGAAAGGTATTGCCGAGCCCTAGTAGCATTAAAGACGATTCGCATAAGGTTTGGACGAACGGTACCTTGCTCAACCCCTCCCTGGGTTGGATCTGACGCGTGCCTAGCGCGAAAGCCATCTAACCCTGTGCCTATGGGCTTTGCTTCGATTATTTGGGCCCGAGTCAGCATCGTTGACCGACGTCGCAGTTGCGAATCGTAGGAGAAGGAGGATGGAGAGGAAGGAGGGTGGTGGAGAGCAGAGTGCGGGGGCGCGAGGACGCGCTACTTGTAGCCAGGTCCGGAAGAACATGGCCACTGTTCCACGACAGATGTGCCCAACGCTAGCGTCGGAGCAGTGATAACTCGACGTCTTAAAACCACAAGATTTGTTATCCAAGTACATCTGCGAACACCCGCAACCCACGTGAGCCCGACACTTACAGAGAGCGCGGAAGCGCACGGGCAAGCGACGAATGCATCGCAAGTGATCGCGTCGATGCTTTCCAACGGCGGGAGGCTAAAGTGTGGCTGCAGCCGGGCTAAGGAAACGATCGAGTACCTCCTCTTTTGATGCGGAATGGGACGCATACCGAGCACAAACGGTAGATCAGACCCAGGAAAGGAAGGTCGCCGTGAGGGTCAACAAGTTCGCCACTATGTGTGACAATGTTGTGCAACAGGACCACCAATAGGACCCGGGCATGCCATGCTGCCCGAGTGGCGATTCAATTTATTTGAGTAACCTGCTGTGGAGCTGTAGCAACGAGCGACGTCTCGAATATCGAAGTGAGGCGACGAGCAATGACATATGCTGCCCATCCGCAGAGCCTGGTTGGACGACCAACAGCGGTAGCCATGAGTTAGCACTCTGAATATGGCGGCGAGAACCCTCCACCCCGGCCCTAGAGGCGGGACAGCTCGTCGAGAATGCTCGAAGAGGCAGTTATGCCGGGTTCGGCAGACGAGCTGATTTTTGTCGACAGGGAAGGCGAGTACCACCACATGCCCAGCCTCCTAGAGGCGTACCGATGATCGGCGCAGCTCAAGCCGCGAGAAAAACTGGGTTTGTTCAGTAAGGGCAGGGCGTCGTCGCTAGTCAAGGGCCGTGGCCCTAAGTTCCCCTCCCCAGCGCCCCGCACTCTTGGGCCTATCACTGATTCATCACTGTCCCCGACCTGGTCTTCTCAGGGTTGAAGTTCTGCAAAGGCATAAAGCCCAACCCGAACTAGAATCTACCAACGGGAACAACAAAGGATACGAACGGGAAGTATAGACCTCCAAAGGTAGCTCCCTCCCTCAGCTATACGTCGCCGCGGGCATGATCAAAGCTACCGGATAATGCTAACCGTGCCACAAGAGCGGCAATAACACCGTCCCTATTTCCGGCGTTGAACTCACAGCATATGAACTTTTCTTGTCCTACTGAAGGGGGGCTGAGCCAGATGAAGTCTCTCTCCAACAATGTAGATTACTTCCATCCCCCACTGCAGGGGTGCGGCCGGTGTGGGTCGGCCATCTTCCCTGCCAGTGGTGGCGAGAGGGCTACAATGTTACCAAACGTATTTCGTCACGTCATCGAGATTGCTAGAGACAATAGAGGCTGCTCGGAAACACTGCGATGCAAATACATATCGTCCCGCGGTCCCGTCCATAAAACAGAGGTTCTAGTAAATAGAATACGGAAGGAGAGTCTAATAGCTCATGATAGGGAGGAGGTGAAGTAAATACATAGGCTATCAATGGAGGCTAGCGCCTGATCGCAGCAGCTTAACCACCGCCTTGTGCCCGAACTCTTTCGCCCACGATAGTGGTGTCCGGCCCCTAACATCCTTAGACTCGATATCGACCTCACCGGTCTCGAGTAGAAGCTTGACTAGCGCCTCGTGCCCGTTCTTTGCCGCCCACGATAGCGGCGTCTGTTTGTTCTCATCCTTCGACTCGATATCGACCTTACCGGTCTCAAGTAGTAGCTTGACTACCGCCTCTTGCCCTCTCCTTGCCGCCCATGATAGCGGGGTCCGTCCGCCATTATCCTTCGAGTCGATATCGACCTTACCGGTCTCGAGTAGTAGCTTAACTACCGCCTCGTGCCCGTCCGCTGCCGCCCACGATAGCGGTGTCCGTTCGTTCTCATCCTTCGACTCGATATCGGCCTTACCGGTCTCGAGTAGAAGCTTGACTACCGCCTCGTGCCCGTTCTTTGCCGCCCACGATAGCGGTGTCCGACCCTCATTATCCTTAGACTTGATATCGACCTTTCCGGTCTCAAGCAGCAGCTTGACTACCGCCTCGAGCCCGTTCCCTGCCGCCAGCGATAGCGGTGTCCGTTCGCCCAGACTCGGACTATCCTTCGACTCGATATCGGCCTTACCGGTCTCAAGCAGCAGCTTGACTACCGCCTCGTGCCCGCGCTCTGCCGCCCATGATAGTGGTGTCCGTTCGTTCCTCCTATCCTTAGACTCGACGTCGACCTTGCCGGTCTCAAGCAGCACCTTGACTACCGCCTCGTGCCCGTTCTTTGCCGCCCACGATAGCAGCGTATCTCCGTAGCTATCCTTTGAGTTGACATCGGCCTTGCCGGTCTCAAGTAGTAGCTTGACTACCGCCTCGTGCCCTTGCTTTGCCGCCCACCATAGCGGTGTCCGTTCGTTCTCATCCTTAGACTCGACGTCGACCTTGCCGGTCTCGAGTAGCAGCTTGACTACCGCCTCTTGCCCTTCCCTTGCCGCCAACAATAGCGGCGTGTATTCGGAACTATCCTTAGACTCGATATCGACCTTACCGGTCTGGAGTAGTAGCTTGACTACCGCCTCGTGCCCGTGATCTGCTGCCAGCGATAGCGGCGTCAGACCCGAACTACTCTTCGACTCGATATTGGCCTTGCCGGTCTCAAGTAGTAGCTTGACTACCGCCTCGAGCCCGTTCCCTGCCGCCAGCGATAGCGGTGTCCGTTCGAGACTATCCTTCGACTCGATATCGGCCTTACCGGTCTCAAGCAGCAGCTTGACTACCGCCTCGTGCCCGCGCGCTGCCGCCCGCGATAATGGCGTCTGTTTATATTCATCCTTCGAATCGATATCGACCTTACCGGTCTCGAGTAGTAGCTTAACTACCGCCTCGTCCCCGTTCCCTGCCGCCAGCGATAGCGGCGTCCGTTGACTACCCTCCTTCAACTCAATATCGATATCCATTTTCAGTAATCTTTGCACTACACGAGCCCGACCTTTCATAACTGCCCAGGTAAATGGCGTACGCATGTCCGTGTCGGTGATCATGATAGCCCCTGCCTTGAGAAAGTGCTCTACTACTTCGTCGTGTCCTTCTTCACAGGCATAAGATAGCGGTGTGCGGCGCATATCATCATATACGTTGACGTTTACGCCTACGCTTAGCAGATCTTCTACCAACTCTTTACACCCTTTTCGGGCAGCCCATATTAGTAGCTGAGTTTTCGCGGATGGCTCCTCTTTCTTAATTTGCTCCTTGAATCGTTCCGCTATAAGAAGCCCAACTGGATAGGCCGACTCGGATTTCATTGCATCTTGCAGTGTTATCTCTGCATTGAAAGGGTTCTCGTTCTTGTTGGCTGCAGCTCGGAGTTCCGCAGGGATCTTCTCAAGGTCGTTCTTTAGTTTAGCGAGCTCCAGAGCAACCCAGCTGTAATTTTTCCTCATCTCCTTAACATTGTCGGTCTCTTCGGCGCGTATAGTCAACATCTTGCAGACGCCACGATACCCGAGGCTTCGGTGCGACTGATCTGTGGACCTCATGGCTTCTCTGTAGAGCTCACCAAGCTCTCCCAACAGCTCTTCTGACTGATGGAAAGAATCTCCGTCACGAAAAATACCCGTCGTTTCGTCCCGCAGCGCTATCAGAAGGTTTTCGGCTTGTTCCCATCTCCCATCACTTCTTAGCTTTCGTGCTTGAGATTTGAGCTGATCATACTCTCCCAGAAGTGAGGGAAGCAAAGTCCTCGAGTGGAATGGGGGTATCACACTCAGCAGGGCATCGTCTCGTGTTCCCAACCCCGCTTGGATAAACAGATCGACTAGGCGCTCGGTGTGGTTATGAGCTAAACCGAGGAATGGTCGAGCTTTTGAAGTGGAGACTACTTCTTCAGCTCCCACGTCGCTTCTAAGGCTCTGGACGATATTTACTCCTTTGAGCTGGTTAGTGATGCTAGCAAGAGCATCGATGAACGAGGTAAATATGTCCTGAGTGGCCATCACAAGCACTGAATTCTCAGTCTGGACCGAGAGCAATCCCACATCTTGCCGCTGTTGATCTTGTTGCTGTTCCAGTTCGAGTTTGAAGAGCAGTTTTCTTGTCATAGGGAGTGAAAGGGGCAGAAATGCCTTGCATCCTCCCCTTGACTTCTCATTCTCCGTTGGGGCTTGTGTATTGAGGTTATCGTAGAGAGGCCTGCGCTGTTCTCGAAGGACCCAGATATCGAGTTCCCGTTCAGCTCGCTTTCGCGCTTCGGGATCTCGGGTAGGAATAACAGTAAAAATCTTTCTGGAGAGTATACCATCGTACACCCGTTCATGTTCGACCTCTTCTCTGATTTCAACATGTTCTTCCATTTTCGCGCCTCTCTTGCCCTTAATCGAATTTTTACCTGTCTTCTCTTCCGTTTCCACCTCTTCATTGTGTCTTCTCTCCTCTCTCTTATGCTTCTCCACTTCCATCTTGATTGACCAAGTCCACAAACCCAAAACCGCCTCCAACTGACAAATATCGATCCGCCACTGACCCCGAACACGGCGCACCATGAGATGAACTGGAAGTGGAGGAGTCGCAGGTCGACGAGCTGTATCGCAGTTCAGAGCCCAGCAAAATGCAGCTGTGTTCCCCCACTCCGCGAGAAGTTCCGCTTGGCACGCGTCCGAGAAGACGTAGTTCGCTACAGATTGAATCGCCGCTTTAAGCTTTGCAGCCTGCTCTCGAACCGCCAAGCCCCAGCGCTGATCCATCGTCGGGGCGTCATCGTTTGTAAGATAGGACAAGCGTGATCTGTAACAAAGCAGCTTCTTGGCAACGTTTGGAGAAGTGTCAGCGGAATCTTTGCTCTCGACGCTTGCGATCCACTTAACGAGGGCATTCGCGCATTCCCCATCCCGCTCATCTTGGTCTCCGGCACTTGTCTCGAGGCAGGAGGTCCAAGAAGCACTGCCATCTTCATTCATTGCA
The DNA here is from genome assembly GCA_030770425.1 of Darksidea phi. NCBI lineage: Eukaryota > Fungi > Ascomycota > Dothideomycetes > Pleosporales > Lentitheciaceae > Darksidea > Darksidea phi. Next base: position 23,215 of record JASJFT010000223.1, on the reverse strand, counting down.
ACCTTAGGTTTATCCTGTGCCTCGAGTTGACCGTCGGGCTCTTCTTTGGGTTCTGTAATTTTTGCCTCTTCTGACTTGGGTGGTTCTCCAGTAATTGACCAGTAGGGTCCGTCGTCAGAAGCTTCATCGCCGGAAGGATCGACGGGAGCGCCTGTCTTACTGGAAAGGCTCTTTTCGGCGATGGGGCGTTCGATTCTCAGTGCCTGCCAATCCAGCTCATGCCCCTCTACCTGCTCTTGGAATTCTCGAGATTGGAGGAGGTTTTCTTTCTCTTTGAGCCGCTGGGTTCGAAGAAGGGATCGGATCAAGGCCATGACGAGAGTGGCTGCGAACTGGTACATCGCGACGGAGGCATGTAGGCCTCGCAAACCAGTAAATTGCAGTACGAAGCCAATCATGGACGTGGATATTGCCGACCAGACAAGGACTCTCTTCCTCCACTCAGCGCCTTCCATTCCTTCTTCTTTCCAAGATGTCGTGTATTCCTGTGGAGTGGTTGAGTACGCGAATGCTTCGAAATTCTGATCCCCAACTCTTTGATTACCTGGCTGGAGCCAGAAGACTTGCTTGTGAAGCGTAAACGTCCTTTCCTGGGTGCTCTTCTCGATCAGCTGGGCACAGAGGAACATGCCGGTAACTAGAAGGAGAGTGCCCGTAACAGTTAACCAAAAATAAGGCTCGACTGTGGATTGTCCTTCCTTGCGCAAACCCTTGATATAGATAGCCCAAGCTCCGTAGCCTAGGACGCTGGCTTGCAGTAGGCAACCAAATATTGCGGCACCGCAGAGAGTAATCTGGTCAGGCTTTTGTATACCCACGTTGAGAGATAGGTTTGGATTAGGTGCAAATCGTGTGCGAGCGCCATCGCCGTTGCGCGACTCTTTCTGGGGTGAAGCTCGCTCCTGTGGTTCAAACACTTGCACATATTCTTGTGGTTTGTAAATTCCAGCCGATGGACGGCTCACTACATTGCCACTTGCGAAGCATTCGTAGTAGAGTGGATTAATTCCGAGTTCTTGAACTTTTCGTTTCTTTCCCTTCTCCGGCTCTCTTTCGTCGAAGATAAACTCAAGGATCCGAGGGCGCCCAAAAACACGGGCAATCCCGCCATTGTTCCAAAGCTCGCAGACGTCGTAGCTGGTAGAGGAGCAGAGCTCCGCTTCGGCTTGGCCTCTCCCTTCCTGCGCTCTTCCTACGAATGCACGTAGCGACGCAGATCCAAGAACGCGAATAACCGAAACAACTGCCGTTAGTATTCCGAGAGGAGCAACAGCGAAGATAATATTGTCGAGACGTGAAGTCGATTCGCTAAGGAATTGTTTTGTAGCTTGCTCTCCGAATAGAGCTACCAAAGGTGCAAGGTCGGTCGCAAGGTTATTGGTAAAGTCGTCCCATCCTTCGGCTCTTGCTTGAAGTACCAAGAAGAAAATGGGCACTAAGGTCAACATAGTGTCAGGATCGTGCTTTAGTCTTTGCGATGTAGGAAGTGATGCGACCAAAAATGATCTCTGTGAGGGGTCTGCGGCTCCACTAGCTATACGATGTATATATACTGGTCCTGCCCGCTAATTGCCCAGCTCGAGCAACTCAACCCAGCCCCCACGATTCATATATAGTGCTCACCGGCAAGGAAAATGCCCGCCATCCAGTCAACGTCCAGCCTTTCCACTGCTGACGTGACAATGCATGGCAATGCAGGCCTGCGAAACCCGCGCAGCGCTCGCCCCCACAACTACGATACTCGACAAGCCTGCTAATACTGTCCAAATCATCACATCCCGAGCCCCCTCTTTTTCGGTGGAAGATGCTCTCTAGAAGCTGCATCCGCAGCGGTCAGTTCATGGAAATAAGGGCCTGTTCGGTGCGGCCTTCTGGAGTTCGCTTAATGATCGATTTGAAGCTGAAACCGCGCCAGTGTTCGGGAGGGGGCAGCTCGGCCCACCAACCACGCTAACGTACACCCCTGTCCGTTCGTCTGATAAAACAAAGACTAGTCGTTTTAGCTTAACGCTGGTGGTCTAAACTTTTTACCTCTATATATCTCCTCAGCTGGACGAATAATCCGAAACACGTCATTGAATCTACAAACATTGTTCCTTGCAAGGATGCTGGCACTTCCACCGGTCCAGGATTCACCGACAATCACTCCTTTGGAACCAGCAATGTCCATGGTGGCATCTGTCCTAAATGTTAAGACCATTATAATGAGTAATGAGGTACGGTTTAAACTCACATTGTTATGTGCCCTATTAACATGGCCTTCGGCCTTAGAGATGATCTGTCGCCCCTTCTCCTACACCGCGACAAGTAGACTGAATCAAGAAAAAGATAAATTTAAGAAAGCCTACGCTCAGCGATAAGGGGTTTACTTTCTCGAGCCATATGCATCCGCTACCACATTCCCGAGACACGGCTGGAGACAAGTAGAAGTTCTATTCTCAGCCATTCTTTTCCGCTTATTCTGCCACGTGGCGCTCATTTATGTTAGTACAGAGTACTAGGTGGAATTTACATTCATAGCTTCTGTAACTACTTGTTATTGGAGACACTATTCTGCGTTTTGCCCGCGTGCACTATCCCTACCTAAAATCTTATGCCATCAAGTTATGTAGCGGCACGAGCCTGATTAAACCGGCTTTTGCATGGCTGCTGGTTATTAATTCTTGCGAATAGGGGTGTGCGAGAACAGTGCGGGTCTAACGTTAGGTAACGTTACTAGGGACGTCAAGGTAATGGATGGATGGATGGATGGATGGATGGATGGATGGATGGATTCATACTCGGTTTCAGCCGCGATTTCGCAGTTATGCCGGATACAGAGGTTTGGTAAACAGCCGACGCTTTGTCTAATTGTATCTGCCCTCGTATCTCGACTAGGTGGCTGCCGCTGCCTTGGATGGACGTGTCATGTTGTGTAGCTTGCGTGCGGGATTTCGGGTCTTTTCGCTGCCATGTCCGCGATGGTGACTCTACAGGTAACAAATCGACGCTGAGGGGCGCGTGATGGCTCTACAGGCCATTGCAGCCACTAGCAGCTGTATTTTAATGCGGTTGTCTTGAGCACGCTGTTTTCGTGTTTGGGAGGAATCTGCTATTTTTGGAGCGGAGAAAACCACGCACACTTGGTAGTAACGGCAAGAGCATGCTGCTTAGCTCTCTACGATGGACCCCTACGAGTTTCGACCTTGGTATCCAACGGGAATCCGTAGTTTCATTACCGCCGGTGCCAGCAATTACATCGCCCTCTTCGATGACGATACTATCCTCAAATTCCCACTTGTACCCCTAGAAGAGACAGATGTCTACACAGTCGAAGGCATAGAATATCGCAGGAACGTCAGAAAAGCCGCAGTTAAAGGTCTCGAAGTCAAATGGCGGATACTCTAAGAATTAGGATAGTATCCAAGAATAATTCGTTTCGTACGGAAATATGAAGATGGTTTACTACTCGAATATCTGCTAAATAGATCAGTTGAAAGATATCTACGAAATGCCGCCCCTACTCCGTTATTAAAGCGACGATTAAAATAGGCTCGGCAGGCTGCAGAGGGTCTTGCGTACATCTACGGGAAGAACGTGATTTACTACGATTTTAGTATTAGGAACCTTATTCTCGATAACGATATATCGATTAAGCTTTACGACTTCTAAGGAAGACTTCTAAGTCCTAATAGAGTAGTCATTCTTAATAGCGGGGCAGCTGAAAGTGCCATGTCTTTAATGCTACGACCGGATTAAAATTACTACGACCGTAAAATAGATATATTTACCTTCGGAACAGCGCTCTACTTTATATTAACAGGCAAGCCGCCCTTTCCTAACCTAGACACCGTAGATGACGAGGACGAGATCCACAGACGATTCCAATGCGGCGAGTTCCCTTCCTTAGAATATCATCAAGGTGGTAATGTGGTGCGTAAGTGTTGGACGGGCGGCTACGAATTCGCTGCTGAGATTGTGCTTGATCTACAAAAATTGGAAAGATTGGGATGTGCGGGGTGCCGGACGGAGTGAGACGCAGGGTCGGGCCGCGAATGTTATCGTTCCACGGCCTTTTTGGGCGAGTCGTGTTTATATGGCTGATGGTGGTGGAGACGATATTGCGGATGGCGTTGAGCTCACGATGAAGAGCGCTGAGCAGCTAGCCTTTGTCGGCGCCGAGTAACGGGAAGAGCTATTGCACAATATATTTACCAATCCTTCTTGTGCAACATGTAATAGCGCAGTTTTACTACGCCCGGCGACCGGTCTGGGAAGCGTTTACATAACTCCTTCCACTCCATATCCTAGTTATCCTTTAGTGAGAGTAAACGCACTTCATCCAATTCTAGCCACGGCCTGTGCGTTCGTTGGCTATATCCTTCTGTACCTTCCTCTCCATTCTCGCTCTCTTCATGCCAGTCGTCGTCTGGGTGGTTCATTTTACGATTGGTAGTATTACTGTAAGAACTACTTATCCAGTCCGCCCGGAAACAACATCATCCTACGGCTTCAAATATTTTCACTCCAAGACACTATCAATAATGACTCCAGACGTCGTAAATACAAGACTCGTTAGGTCATCCTTCTCCCCTTCTAATTCGTGGGGGCAAAACGACGCAAGTTTCGCAGGGGGATCTGTTTTCAAGCTGCTCGTAGGTTAGAGCGTGTCAGAAAGCATGAACGGCTGAGCATTACCCTTCCAGGGTAGGCTGGTAAAGCGTATACAGTTCTGATAGCCGCATATCATACGTGCCAGTAGGGATTTCTAGACACAATCCTACTTCGACCGGTACCACGCCTGCTATACGAACGTTGTCTTTGAAAAGGTAGGACATAACAAAGCAATGAAACAACTTCTCATCTTTGTGAGAGAACTTTATCACTGTGCAGGCCATTCTCGGCTCCCTTTCCAGCCATACAAAGATGTGCACACGTGTATTGACTTTCACCACATCCTCCTCTATGCCACCCGCTTCGATGATTGCCAGTTGGCACTTTAGGAGCCACAACATATAGCATGATAAAGCTTGTGGAATCCAGCGCTCGTAGTTATTTCTGCTCTTGTCCTGTTCTGGGTACTCATTGTAAGCGGAGCACCATGTTGCTCGTAAGTGCTTACTTAGATGTATTTCTCCAGGATAGTGCACAGGCTCCGAAGATGAATCGTCGCCCATGATTCCGTCGACTAGTAGTTACATGTAACGGCTGGAAATGAGAGTGACCAGAAGGTGTTTCCGAGATAGATAGGCAAAGAGCGTGATAAGGTGCCTTCTGCCACTTCATGGGGTTTGTTCGTGAGTCAGAGGTAACGCAAATATAAGCATTTGGTCTCGATCGGTGCATTATTTTGATGGAAAAAGATCGCTTCGCAAGTTGGTGCGGGGTTTGCATGATCTTTCCAGGCCCTTGCGTCCATCTATCATTACATGGATCACCTGGCACAGTTGGATCATGTCAATATGCACATACACTATGGCGTCCATACTATGTAGTTATTCGAGAGATGGTTCCATTGAATGATGCACGATTTGCGGAGTGTCGATCTACTGACTACGATGATGCAAAAAATTCCGCAAACGCGTCATAATCTTTGTCATAATCGAATGCATGGCTCTCATCTTCCAAGATACGCAAACGAATATCCGCACATGGAAACATGGCTTGGAGACTCTCTACCTGATCTCGAACGTCCTGAAGCTTGACCATAAGATCCATTCCTCCATGTATGAATTCCATGCGAATATCATCGTTCGGAGATGTGCTGTCTTGCTTCAAAAGCTCATACACTGTACCGTATGCCCAGATGTCAATCCGGATACCAGAGACTGAGCTTGCGTACGCACATATCAGTCGTGATGGTGGATCGACGCCAGTCTGTCTAGGTATTAGACACCCCCTCCGCAAGAGGAACGACATTTCTTGGCTGTATGCTACAGCTCGTTCTCGCGATATAAACTTTCCCATGTAGAACCCCTCATCTCGAGTATACTCCATGCTCAGACAACTTCTCATAAGCGTATTTCTGACGCGCAAATCTGCAGGCTTTTGTGTATGCGACTTAAGCTTGCGAAAAACCATGTCTAACGCCAGCCCACATCCAAAACTCACGCTCGTTACGTTGAAGTTTCCCCATGCAACATCAAGGTTACTGTTACATTCGCGTAGAGCAGGTTGTAGTTGCGTGAACAAGGATTTCAATATATGCGAGCTGTTGTCCAGAATTTCCTTGCCGTCTCAAGGAATAAGATGGTGAAGCGACTATGATGGTCTCTTTCCGTACTTGATGCTCTAGCAAGGCCTTGAAAGTCCAGGGAACATAAGAGGGAGAGCCGGTGAACTACCAAAATTAGCTTGTTTGCCGTGTCGCCAGAAATACATGCTTACCCCGTCTCCGCCATGGATGTCCACCCACAACTCGAGCTCTGTGCGCTCAGAAGCTTGAAGCAACCCCTCCGGGATACGAACATCCATGTATAGGGTCGTGTTTAGAGGATATTTCCCTTCTTCTGCCCTCCTGATCACATCATCCGGGCAATTTCGCGGCCGCATCTCGCGATATGGAATCCGGAAAACATGAAATCTTTGTAAGAGGCTCTCTACATCTGGCCTTGGTGGAAACGCATGATCTTTTAGGGCCTGATACTCGGGAGGATTGAATAATTCGTCCCGCCGATGCATGAATTCCAGTGCCTCTATAATCCGGTCATCTGCGTTATCCGTCGCGTTGATTACGTGGTTGTGGCGAAGAGAAACGCGCATCAGCTGTGCAGGCATCGAAGGTGAAGATGGTGGAACTGAAAGCGGTGCTAACAAACGTGAACCAGTATCGTCATGGTCTAACATGATATGAAAGCTAACGCGAACGATATTTTCACTTGCCACGGCCTCAAAGACTGTCTCGTTGGGAGGCCATCATATAGATGGTTTGACTTCTGTAATTGAAGGTGGACTTTTGATAATTGAGAAGGGTTGAGGCGTCGATGCGTGTGAGGTCTGTGAGGCTTCTGAGGCGGGGTGATTGGATGCCAACAAGTTGGGGGTGGGGCGAATGCGGACATGAGTATGCAGTCATCTCGGGAAGATCGGTAGTGGCGCTACGAGCTAGACCTCATCACCAACATCGCTCTCCTTGCAGGCATAAAGTGAGATGGGTCTGCATACTGCATCATGCCCCTCCTTTCCTACATCTAGCTGATCACGATTTGTCATCCCCGTAACCACTATCGTCCCGTGTCCAGGTGCAGGTACCTCCGCCTGCCCTGGATTCACCGACAATCACTCTTTCGGGACTAGCAACGTCCATGGAGGAGTCTGTCCCAAATGCTAAAGTATGAAATATTACATATTGCTATTTTCAAATCAATAACAAAGACTTAGTTTCGGATCGGCCTGCCAAAGGTCATCGTGTTGCCGAACATGGTGGTGGCAAGTGGTTGTTGTTGGAAGATAGTATTGATTCTGGAGGGACTTGATTCGGTTCTTGAATAAGATGTCAGCGATAAGGAAGAAGCGGTATCGTCGCGTGAGTGAGGCGGTGGGTGCGAGGTTCTGTAGTCGTAATTTGTCAAACAGTGAGTCAAACAGGTTGAATACGACTGCCGGTATCGAGACTCGATTATCATTAGGGTTAGGGTTCTAAAGCAATGTGCATTTTAACGGCTGTCTGCTGCCCGTCCAACAGCACTGCAGCTTCCCGCTGACAGCGCCTTTGTCACTGGCGCATTGAAATTGAGCCAGTTCTTAAGTCCAATATGCCATTCCCCTCCTCATGCATTCGAACGCATCGACGCATTGTGTTAGGGGCGCCCAGCGTTCAGGTTCACAGTCTAAGGTCCCTCTCCGCCTCCGTTGCACGGGGCGTGCAATCAACCATCTCTAGAGAATGTATGGGTGGTGAGAGGCAGAGCAAGCGAAGATGGCATGCAAACGGTGAGTATAGAGAGCGCTTCGATGATGACGGGTGATGGGTGAGGCGATGACGTGGGCAGTTCGTTGCTGTGTGACTCGGGTTGCATGCTAATTAGCAGACATCCTCTATTGATGACGCGCTGGAGGAAAAAGTCTTCCTTTCGCTATCCCTCCACTCTTCCTGGACCTCCAAAAACGCGCCGCTTTCCACCTACTGAGGCACCTCCACACGCTCGACAGATCAACGATTCGGTTTTCGAAGACAACTGTATGCTCGGACCAAGTCTCTTTCGCCAACGCAAGCGTGCTCGTTCGGAGCAGCATTCAGGCCAACAAAGCGAAGCATCACCCCCGACTAAGAGAAGGAAAGCCATCCATTCTAGCGAACCTCTAGCGGCGTTTTGGGACAATCTATCTAAGATCTGGCTCACCAAGGGAGCACTGAGAGAACTTGACAGGAGAAATACCCAAGCTGTAACAAGCGCATCTCGCACGCCCCAAAAGCCTCCAAACATTACGAGTGAACGAGGGAGAGCCAACCAACTCCGCAGCCACGACCCGAGCACTTGTAAGGACCTGAAATCATTCTCCAGACACGGTGGTCCAGATCTGTCGGACCTGAGGAGTGTAAGGTCACAATGCTATGCCTATGCTGTCTCACTTCAAAACTGACAGCTCGCTTTAGTTTCCCGAGCCTATCCATTGTGAAAATCACACCATGAGCGCGAGCCGATCGAGCACTCGAAGCCGACGAGAGTCTGCTTCTGCAAGCACTAGACCCACTACAAATACATCAAGAACAAAGAGCACTGGGGCTTATGACCGCGATTTTCAACAACACCTTACCGACTACAATATCTATCCTGATGCCTACGAGTACCCCGATGGCAGCGTGCCTGCTGAGCCAAACAACTGGGAGGATCTCCAACACATATTGGCACAACCTCGACCATCTCTTTCTCCATCTCGCTTCCCAAAACAGGAATTCATAAAATTCAAAAGAACAAATGCCCATGCGACAAAAGAAAAACAGGTCTCGGAACTAGTTATCCCTGTCATTGAGGGTACTATTGAAGATGCTAGATGCCGCTCAGGAGGAGTTCCGTTCACTAACCTCGATCCCTTGACAGACGGCACACTTAAGCCCGGCAACCCAGACGTATACTATGGCGCTCGTCCAGAACAACTCAGCAGGCAGGTCCGTACCGAACTTGGTGGTCACATCATGCCTTCAACACAGCATGACCTCCCCATGGTGCCAAATTTCTTTCTCGCAGCCAAGGGCCCTGATGGATCAATAGCGGTAGCTAAACGACAAGCGTGTTACGACGGCGCATTAGGCGCACGAGGTATAGCAAGTCTAGAATCGTATGGACAGGGCGAACCGGGTTACGGCTCTGCTTATGCTATTTCATCAATCTACCACGGTGGCCAGCTTAAGATGTACACCAGCCATATTACGCAACCAAGCAGCCCTGAGGGCCCTCCTGAGTATCACATGAACCAGTTGAGGTCATTTGCTATGACTGATACCGCCGACACATTTAGACAAGGTGCAGGAGCATATAGGAATCTAAGAGACTGGGCAAAAGAGCGGAGGGACGACCTGATCAGGCAGGCGAACGAGAGAGCGGCTCCTGCGAAGGTTCAGACGTCAACGAATGACAACGAGGCAGGTGCAAGCCCGGCGCTAAGCTTTGTGACAGCAGTGTCGGATACGGAAGCCTACACCATGAGCCAAGAGTCTCGGACGACCCTGAATGAAGGCTCCAACATATTTGGTATTTTTGAGGAATCCGATAGCTCGATAAGAGACCCTCGCAGATCACAGACTCGCAGCAAAGCAGTCCAACAAGCGCAAGCGACGCAGCACCAATGCGGAGAGCGAGGCACAGCTACGCGCTAATTGATCTGGTATACCCTCTCTTGTCTGATGTTATAATCCTTCTTTGTATGAATCCATTTCGGCGTCTGGGAAGGAGCATGCGGAGGACCGTGGGGATGGCGGAGCTGACGGAGAGAAGCGCTCCGGTTTGGGGCGCTAGATCGTGGAAGACATCGGCCGTAGAGTGGAATTCTAGGACAGAATTGCGATACTATGTTAAGTAGTTTTGTCCGGCTGCACGAGCGCGACAATAGGGCTGTATCCGATAGTGTTTATAAGGGTGACAGACTGTTCGTGTTGCGAGGGCTCTAGGTGTTGATTTCAGTGCTCGGCGAAACGAAGGCCGTCTTCTCATTGAGCCATTGAGAGCTACATATCTTGTGCGAGGGTCGATCGGCACCTGAACTGTTGGCTGCGAACTTGCGAAGCATTGAGGTGCGTCGTTCGTCGGTCGGCAATTGAGCGGCGGGAGAGGGTGACGAGAACATAGTTCTCGAGAGGCACGGTGTGGGCGAGGCACTCATTGTTGACGCTAAATCAAGCCAGAGACAGACACTATGATTTGAAGGAGCCTTGAGTTGTTGAGATGGTTAGCACTTGCAGGTTGGCCGCTCATAATCGTGTGGTGTAAACGCGCCGAGGTTGTTCCGGTCTGGGCAGCGTGCTTTGGGCATTCGCTCCCCCAATGTTTTGCCTTCTAAATACACACGTACGCCACGAATTCCGTTTTCTTTTACTACACCGAAGCCCGTAATGCGACCTTAGCTAGCTATTACTCGCCATGCGGCTGTGACAAGGTTCACGGTACATCGCGTTCACCGCGAGGGCCCTTCACCGTCACCGTGTCGATCGCTCGTCCCATTCCGCATTCCCTTCAGCAGATGGAGTGGAAGGTCTCCTTAGTCCATAATACGTCGATTTGAATCGCTCAGCGAGCATATCTTGCTACACGCCTGCCTCGATCGCGACACGTGCCGAATTACTTACCATCGACAGCCCAATGGCTTTAACGATGTCTCCCCGCGGCGGAGCCCCGACGAAGCCCCCTCGTCGACGTCATAATAGACACCTTAGAGTGGTATGCTCAGCAAGCCGGCGAAGTTAGGAAAAAGGGACCGAACAATGGACACAACTCGGGGCTGGAAATGGCAACCGGAAGCTTGCTGAATCCCAGAATAGAGTCTTGCTAGGGTCCAGAACAGGAACCCGCAATCACACGTAGGGCCTTCTTCTGAAACCACGGTCCAGCGCGTTCCGAACGGCTGTGCTAAGCAGAGGTCGAATTCAGAGAATTGCTATCGTGATCGAAGTCTGAAATCGAAACGCAGTCTTCGGTTACGCCTGAACCGTCCCCTCATAATCCACTATCTAGTCAGGTCGATCGCAGATCCATCCATCCTCTGCCTCTACGACCGCCGCTCAAGGAACCAACTACATGCTTTGTACTCGGATCGCGAAGGGCAACACAAGTAAATCACTGCCTTTCGCAGCGTAGTTCCAATAGGTTGCACACCAAGGTAGGGATCCAGGCCTCGCGTTGCACTTTCGTGGAAGGTTGTGCGTGTTGACACATGGGGTATTTCGTATATTGCTGAATTGAGTTGATGTCGATGGCTGATTCGGCAGATGCAGCATAACAAAGCTCCCGTCCGATACTTCCCTGAGATTATGCTAGGCGACCATGAGCGATACTGCAACTGCGAACGGTTCTAGTTTCAACACCTCGGAATGTAAACAAAAGCCTCAATTCCCTGATGCAATCGCCTTCGTACGAACCGAACTTCTCCAGGCATCGGAAACGAGACAACTGATTATTGAGTAGAAAGGCAAACGTACTGGTGAACAAGGCAGCCAGGGCACGGCATCAGCCTTGCGACACTAGAGATACATATATAGTGAAGCCTAGGAAGAGGAGTCCTTTCGCTTCTTCAGAACTACTTTCTGACCCCCGAGAAGATCCTGACTGCAACCACTAGCTCTTCCACATTCTCAATGTCACAGTGATAGGCGCACTTTAGTTGCAGATTCGTAAAACAAAATCCCGAAGTTGCAATAAGGTGGGTGGGGGAGAGAATACTTTTCTTCTTAGCGGAGCTGTCTAGCCGAAATGCGCCATTCCGCTTTCAGTGCGACCAGGTCGCACCGAAAGCGGAATGGCGCATTTCGGCCTTTTTCAAACGTCACTCGAACAGTTTACACAGAGATGCCACATTCACGCCCATCATGGCGATCCCGGAGGGCTTTACGTTGGTTCAATCAGAGTTGTTTAACCGCATGCGAGTTCACTGCGAAGGCTGCGATAGATTCGACGTTCCCCTGCGAGACTTGCCTGAGGGGCGTGTCGCTCCAAGAGAATCAGCATCCAAATCAAAGAAACGAAAACCTTCACAATCTACAGGGTCAAATGCTTCGTCGAAGCCAACGCGACATTTGGAGATTGCGGACACTAGGTCACGACCGCCTTTACAACCGTCTGGAACAGGGCAATCTGATACAGAGCTACAACAATCCGGAACACGGTTATCAGAGCCATCAGTACAACCCGCGCAGTTTTCAACCCCAGAAAAGCCAATAAAAAAAACGCGGAGAACCCTGGCATTCGATCGGATTGTTCGGAATGCACCCGAAGGACATAGCTGGCGTAAGAGGCAGTCAAAACTCGGACTGAATACGGCAGAAGAATATGAACGGGTCATCCGGGGGTTCCTTCGATGTGCACATGTTGTATCTAATAGGGAATGCAGAAAAGAGCCTGGGGAATTGGGTAGCGGACTCATTGAGGCAGGGAAGAAACTGGCCATTCTCACGAAGTCATCTCTTGAGAATGCGGATCTTCAGCGGTCATTCGCTTATTTTCAGCTGCTCATCTTCCTTTCGTATTGCGAATTCCTCCGACAAAAGGGTGTCTCAGGCCAAGCAATCGACGAACTCATGCAAACCATCACCGATAGAGAGCGTGACCGGAAGGCGCTTCTAGATGCCATTCTATGGATACATCGGCTGATAGTTGAACTTGTTCACAAAGGCTGGACAGTTCACCGGGCTACAGAGTTATTCTTCATAAGTATGTTCTGAAGATTCGATTTTCTGAAAGCCGAATTAATCTTTCAAATCGCAGGCGCTGTATCCAAGTCTGACCTCGTTCGGATTCAAAGCAATACGAAAATCTTCAAATCAATTGTCGAAGCTTTTTCGGGGGACACGTTTGTGAAACACAACTACGATGATTGCTAGACTCCCAACTATACCATTCCGGGACTCATTGCTTCTTTTTTCGATTCAGTTGATTCCACTGATCAAATTTCGTATGAGGCGTGATCGAGTCAACGAAAATCAGGCTGACGATTTCTAGGCTTATTGAACTATACGATGCGCTGGGATACATATTGCCAGACCTGCCGTCATCAGTGGAAGGAATCAACACAGTTCACCCGGTCAAAAGCGCTCCAATTTACCCAGGCTCTGTGGAATTTGAAAACTTGACACACAACTCCTTCGATCCAGGTAAGATTCGGCTTGTGTTGTTGCACTTTTAACAAATTAACCAACTTATGATTAGCTGTTAATCAAAACTACACTGAATACGAAGAGACCGAGAATCTGGATGCGGAGCAGTCGCTGTCCTCGCTTATCTGCGCAATTGGAACCATCCCAGAGTTCATCCTAAAACAAGCAGTATCTCCCCAAAAGAGGTGGAATGAATATGGTGTGGAATACCAGATTGGCCCACAAAATGCCGGATTTGGTCCCCATTTGAAGGTTCTTTTTCTAGATTCGCGTAAACTGTGGCAAGCTCTTGAGCGTCTGATCTCACGTGCGGCTATTGGGGTGGAGAAATCAGATGGTTTGGAGATTTACATCTGTGGCTCGACACCCGCTGGGTACCTATATGGCCAGCATATATCGTATTGGATCGAACAAGCTCTTTGGTTGTTTTGCTATATTTTCCCCCGCAACCCAACAACTCGGTAAGTTCATCGACCTGTTACCCCTGCAAGCCATATAACCTAAGACCGGCCTCGGAAAAGAAAAAGCTATTGGTGCTGCTAGAGAATTTGCTTCGCCGCTATGCGGAGATTGGTTTGGAGATCCCATCCAACGACGAAGTCATCGAAACTTTACTGGCAGTATCAAAATTCGGTCCCTTGGCTAGACGACGCCTAATTCTCTCGCTGGCTGATCGATTGCTGAAGAAGACAGCAAGCGCACCTTTACAAGCCGAAGCTGTCTACCAGCGGAGTGTGGTTTTGCGTCTCAAAGGAGATATTGCCGGTTCAAATCAGCTCCTACAAGACTTCTTGAACCACTCAGACATGGCCACCCAACTACAATCGCATTCTATCCTTGGACTCCTGCGTCTGTCTCAAGCAACCAACTATGCCTACAAGTTTGACTTCTCATCGGCTAACCAGGAAGTGAAGATGTGGATTCCCACATCTTCAGATGCCACAGGGAAGCAGCTTGACGTTGTATGGAACCAGATTCATTCCGCGGGCAGGATATTGAGAGGACAAGGCCAGTTCGAGACTGCATGTCTCTTTTTTGAACGCTGTCTCCAAACCGAGCCTCTTTGCGAATCTAGGAGACATTTAGCCCTGTCTCACCTCGTGGATACCTACATTGAGGTGGATCACCTGCGACGGCGTGAGATCCCATCATTGTATGCGGGAGAGCTGCTCGACAAAGCGGAAAAGTTAATTTTACCAGAAATCGAGGGACTGAGACCCCATGCACCGCGTTCGAAAGGATTTCGCCGTTTACTTCTTTCCTTATCTGAAATCGAGATCAGGCGAAGTCGATTTGGTGGAGCAGAGCGTCTACTGATGGAAGTCTCCAGCATTTATGGAGAGCTGATCGATCCCGATATCATTGACCGGCTCGGTCATGTACGAGCATTCATCGCTCTAGCGCGCATTTCCCCACTCTCCGAAGCAGAAACTCGCTGGGGGAATGCCCTAAGTCTTGGCAGAAGATACAACCTGCTTGAGGAAGAGGTGTTCACAGTTGCATTCATTCATCTTTTTATTTGCGCTGTACGTCTTCAGCAAGGAGATTTAGAAGGAGGGAAAGCTGCGTTCGACTATGCAGCAGCAATTTGTCGTACAAAACCTCCGCAGTTTTTGATACCTGGTGCCGGTTCATATTTGTTTGACGATGTACAACGCCAGATAGAGTTACTTGCTGGCTGGAAATTACCTAGGCACGACTTGTAAATAATTCATCGGAAAGCAAAAGTGGCCGCCTGTGCGCCGCCAACGCGCGAGGGCTGACTAAGCATTACTAGCCTGTTTGCGACGACGCATGAACATCTCCCTACCCCCCAGACTCATTCTCGGACCTCATCATTTCCCTCTCAATTTGGTGCCACGCGCCGTTGTCGCTCTTCAAAGTGCCTAGGTGCTGCTTTCGCTGTCGCATGAACGACTGGTAAGGTGGTGTGACCTGCCGGACCGACCCCGCCTTTTCCCGGTGTGGGGCAGCTGAATACCGCATGAAACGACAATCTCTGAAGCCCATATCGTGGACATTCCTGGCCGCCGTTGACATATTTAATTGGGCGCATCCCCCATGAAATCTCCGACGCGACCACAAAAATCGGTCGCATTTGCCCTCCAGCCGCATATCCTAACCATCACACCGAGACCACTGGAATGCAGGCGAAGAAGCCCTTTGAACATGGACAGGAAAGTTTATGAAGGATTCAGGAGTGACCAGGTCACGGACGAGATGCTCGAGGACGCCTCAAGGCTCTTCTCCGAGAATTACGGGGTTTGGGGTGAGCAGGCGGCACAACGTATGGGAAGGTTTGCGAAAGCAGGTAGGTCTGCCTGCACCGAAAGCTGTGCGAGTAAACTCATTATTTGATTAGGTTCCCCCGTTCGGCTAAGCAAATAAAGGATTCGAAAGGAATACCTCCCTAGCGGCATCTCATCATATGTTAGAGTCTCCGTCAATGATCATCTTGCTGGTAACGCTTTCGCCTGCCGGTGGTCTGTTGAAGGCAAGACTATTTGTTGGATCACTCAGTTAGTCGTCCACCATGACTACCGTGAACGTGGGCTTGCTATTGGACTCCTCGACGAGATCAAACTGGATGGGGATGATGTTTACGGCATTATGAGCTCTCATCCAGCTGCTTGTCTAGCGGCTTCAAGAGCATACAAAAGTGAGTATATACCATCGTCCTCCGATCTAATACTTATGTCCGCTAGGTTCCATCGATACTGCCTCACTTGCGTTCATGAAAGACAATGCGGAATCGATAATGAAAGCTTCGCCAGTGGCCTATATTCGGAATGCTAAGCTACGAGGCAAACTTTTCAATACTAAAGATACGAGTGGTCTTGTGTCTAGTGTGGACACTGGATTCTTCGTTGACCATGAAGAGCCGCTTGATGCGTTGAAATGGGTGCAGGAGACGATGGAGTGGCCTTTGGGTGAACTATTGGATGGTCATGAATTTATCCTCATTCTTCAAGCTAAGCGTCGTTCTCGGTCTAGGTCTAGTTCGGCACGCCGAAGTGGTATGTCTCTAGGTCATCCCATCATGGGACGCTCATGCTAACAAATCAACGTCAGTCAGTGGCACACAAGAACCTCAGCCCAATGTAGAAGCATAGGCAAACGGAAGAGCAGCAACTTGGACTACTGTTGAAGATGAGGAAGACACTAACGATGATTGTGGCGGAGGCTGGCTCTTCTTAAAGCGCAGAGGAGGTAAACGAAATAGCAAGGGATTACCGAATGTCGAGGCGGAAGGTATCTTAAGGCTCCAGACACATTAGAGTATACCGCGATACCCTCTGTTCAAAAGCACCATGCAACTTCGCAGCCTAGCAGTCGATGTGCCGACATCATGTATCTTTCTGTATGGCCGTCATATTCGTCAACTCTTCTTCCGCCCCCGTATATCTTGAAGTCGAATCGACTGGCTCTGTATAAACCAAGAATAAGGAGTTCCCTGAGTATATAAAGCGCGTCTATTATAGATATAAACTATCTACTAGCTATATTAACTCGTAGCGAATCTTTTACTAATAAAGATATTCTAATCTAGATAACTAATAATCTACTTTTATTAAAATCTTTATAAAAGCTATACGTACTTTAAGTAAGATATTAATCTTAGTATTAATTCTTTACTAACTTTAATAGGGAGGACTATTTAAAAAGAAGAGAATTATACTTATTCTAATAATAGTAGATAATTATCTAGAACTAGATCTTTAAAAATAGTTAAGTATACTTTAAGTAAGATATTAGTCTTAATATTAATTCTTTACTAACTTTAATAGGATAAATTAAAGATAAAGATTAGAATAATACTTTTCTAACTTATATTAAATAGTTTACTAATTTTAATATATTTAAGATGAATTATAAATCTAATAGTAACTTTATAATTATTAAAGTAAAAGTAATATAATAATCTACTCTCTTTATAAGTAAGATATTACGAACTAAGTATATCCTATAGATTAATAGTAGCTAAGATTATTAAAGATTAAATCTATTACTAGTTCTAATATTAAGTATAAGAAGTACTATAATCTTAACTTTAGTTTAGATAAGAATATTAATCTAAGATTAAAAATATATTATAATATAGATATATAAAGAATTATATAATAGATATATAAATCTATAAGTCTTAATAAATATAAATTCTATAAATCTAAGAAAACTAAATTAATATCTAATAATTACGAATCTTCTAAATAGTCTTCTTTTCTTATAGTTAATTTAAATCTAGATTAATCCTAGTATATTAATATAATTAAACTATTATCTTTTTATTTTTATTTTTTCTCTCTTATCTTAAGTATAAATTCTAAATAAGATTAAATAATCTATTAGACCTAGACCTCGTTTAATACCTTAACTATTCGGAAGGTAAAAGTAACTAATTAATAATAGTAGAAGAGGGAACTAATCTTAGTACTATTATATAGCTAGTAGTATAATCTAAGATCTTAAAGATAAAAAACTATTAAAAGTTTAGTTTTCTAAAAGATAATATAACTATAGAGAATTTTAAAAGAGTTATTAAGAATTAGTATATATTTAAGAAATAAAAAGATATATTAAAGATATAAATTATAAAATTAATAGAAAAATTATAAAGATATATAAGAAAGTTATTAAAGTTAAAAGAACTAAAAAGATTTAATAGAATATAGTCTAAACTTAAGAGATTTTTAATAAATATAATAATTTACTTTAATCTTAATAAGGTATAATTATCTAATAAAATCTTAAAAGTATTATTTATAATAGTATAATATATAGAAAAGATTATTACTTAGTTTAAAATCTATTTAAATAAAAGATTATAACTTAATAAAATCTATTAAAATAATAAAACTAGAATTATTTTTTTAAGCTATAAGTATTTTAAAAATAAATTATATATTATATATAAATATATTAACTTAGAAAGACTAGTAGAGTAAAAGATTATATATTTTAAATAAATTAAATCTATTACTATATATATATCTAAGTTTAAATAATTTATTATTAAGATTTAATAAAAAGAAATAGCTCTTATATTATACTATTATAAAGAACTAAAGGATAATATTTAATATAAGATAATTTAAATAGATAGACTATAGACTATATAAGAGATAATTAAATAGACTATTAGAATTAATAATAATCTCTACCTTTAGAATCTAGAAAAAAAAGAAAAGATTAAATTCTATAAGAAAAAAAAAAAGAAAAGTATTATAGACTAGAACTAATAGTCCTAAGAGCTAGTTTAAAGTCTAAGAAGAGAAAATAAAACTTTAAGAAGTAGAAGCCTTATAATAAAAAAGCTTATTTTAAATATAAAAGACCTAGATATCTAGTAAAAGACTATAGATTAAATCTAAAAAAAGAAAAATCTTATTATATCTAATAAGGTAAAAGGAATAAAGTAATTATAATTTAAAAATATAATATTATATACTAAATAACTTATATATATAACTAATATAAGATATATTATATATTATAGCTTAGACTTGGTCTATATCTATCTTAAGAAGAAGAAGACTTACTTAAAGAAAGGACTTACTTATATAAAAGAAAATATAAAGTAAGAACCCTTTATCTTCTTTTTATAGATATTAATAAGATTATTAATACTTATTAAAGTTCTACTTTAAGACTAGTTTATTATAATTAATATCTATCTTTTAATAACTACTCTCTTTATAAGTACTAAGAGATAAATAGTAATAAATAGAATAATTATTTAGAGAAGATATCTAAATTTAAAACTATTAAATAGATATTTATAAATCTATATATATAAGTAGTTAAGTACTATATACTATATAACTATTCTATTTATATAATAATTTATATTAATTTACTATAACTATATACTAAACTTATAGTAATTATATAATAGTAAATCTATAATAACTATATTATAACTTATAATATAATTATACTAGTTATTTAATCTAGTATAACTAGTATATAAGGCCCTCTACTTATATTCTAGCTAGATAGTTAGATAATTTAATATATTTATTCTATATTTCTACTTATTTATAATATAAGATATAAAAAGATAATTAAATTAAAATAATAATATTATAAATCTAAACTAAAGAGCTTATAAGGATAATTAAGAATCTAAAAAATCTAAATATTATTATAGTCTATTCTTTAGGTAATCTAGTTATTTTATTTTCTATTTCGATTAGTAGATTAGATAATCCTAAGAATTAGCCTAATAGTTAATTAGCTTATTTAGTACGCTAAGCTCTATTTAGATATAAGAACCCTCTATTCTTATACCCTTATAATACTATCTTAGAATAGCTTTAATATATTAATTCTACTATTAGTTAATTAAAAGACTATCTTAGTTATTATAACTTCTAGTTAATTATACTTAGTTCTAGAATCTTATATTATTTTAAGATCTCTAATTTTTAACTAAAGATAGTAGCTAAATATTAACTTTTAAAATTCCTAAAGATCTATAGTACTTAGAATAGATAGTATACGATAGTTTTTTAAATAAGTCTTAAAACTAACTACTTTAAGCTTTAATATTACTAAAGTATCTAGTATCTCTTTTAAAGAAAAGAGACCTATAAAAGTATTATATAGGGTTAGATCTATATTCTAAACTTTATAATTAACTTATCTTTATATAATTAACTAGATTATTAAATTAATATAATAATAAGATAATAGACTTTTTAAGCTAAGTAGACCCTTCTAAGTCTATTTTATTAAATAGACTATCCTCCTATAAAACCTTTCTATAAAAGAAAGATAAAGAAAAAGATAAGACTATAAGTAAAACTATAGATAGAGCTAAAAGTATATACTTAAGAAGCTAAAAACTCTTATTTAAGAATAAGAAGTATAAATATTAATTAGCTAATATATATACCCTAACTTAGTTAGAAAAGTTTATTAATTTATAAATATAAATTAATTCTAAATCTCTCTAAGCTATTTATTCTTATTAAAAAGATAATAATATCTCTTTAAAGAATATAGAGTAAAAAGTGAATTACTATATATAAAGACTTTAATTACTTAAGAAAGATAATTAATCTAGAATATCTTATTTAATAACTATTAAAGAATAAGAAATTTCTCTTAATTATAACGTAGTTAAAGAATTATTAAAAATCTAAAAAGGTCTAGATTTAATAGTTAATACTTTAATAGATAATAACCTCTATCTAACTATAATCTAAGAACTAATAATTATACTTAATACTAGTATTATTATTAAAAATATCTATATAAAATCTCTAACTAATAAATACTTATAATATTAGAAAATTTTTAATAATATAGTTACTAAGCTAAAGAAGAAGCTTTAATAATACTAAAAGATTATAAATTAATAGTAAAGTTTAGAAGAAGATCTTAAGTAGTTCTCTTTTATAATTATCTATACTAAAGTTAAACTAGTAGTTCTTCTTTAGTATAATACTTATTCTATATCTACTCTTAAGACTTTACTATTATAGTATAATCTTAATAGTAAATAAGCCTTTAGAGAGATAAGATATTCTTTTACTATAGTATTCTTAAATAATATAGACTTTAGCTCCTATAGAATCTTATAAATATCTAGACTATCTAGAAGATTCTAATAAGACTTAGTCTAATATTTAACTCTTAGATTAGTTTTTTTAATAGAAGTATAAGAGATTAATCTAATTCTATTTCTATTACTAATATTATATAATTCTCTACTATTTAATCCCTCTTATAAAGATCTTTATAAGTTATTAATAAGCTTAGATAGATTATTTCTTACTAGAAGAAAGAAATAAACTACTTCTATAAAGTTTCTATTAACTCTACTAAAATTTATAACTATTATTCTAGATAATAGAATATAAGTTCTTATTTAGAAAGAAGATATTATAAAGAACTACTAAAGTAACTTCTTATAAATCTCTAGCTATTAGAAGACTATATTCTATTCTAACTCTATTTTATTTAAAAACGACGAAGAGCTTAAGTTAAAGAACTAGTTCTATAATATAGAATAGAAACTTACTATTAATAAGAACTAGTATATACGAGAAACTATTTAGTAAATAGCTAAGATCTATTAAGTCTATATTATATCCTAACTAATAGATCTAGTAAAAGACTATATTTAGATATAACTAAATTCTAAGAAAGAAGAAGTAGACTTTATATTTAATATAAATCTATTATAATATATTAAAAGCTACTATAAAAATCCTTATATAAAAAAGAAGATAAAAGTTAAATTTTACTAATTATATATAAATATATTTAGTAAAGTTAGTAACTTTATTAAAAATTTTAAGTATTTAATAATAAAGGTCTATCTATCTTACTACTAGTAAAACGAAGAATTTATAAATAAGCTCTACTTTAATTTAAAAAATAAGATAAATCTATTTAATAATAGTAATTTTATCTTTAATAAACCTTATAAATATATAACTTTAGTTAATAGGATATTATTTAAAAATAATTAATACTAAAAGATCTAGCTTACCTAAAGTAACTAATTAGCTACTTTTAAGAAAAAGTAGCTAATTATAAGTAGACCCTTTTCTAATAAGTTAAAAAAGAAGTTTATTTATTTTAAAGATATATCTAAACTTTATAACTACTCTTTTAAAGAGTATAAGAAGTAAGATTATTATTTTAATTATAAAAAAAGAAATAAATAGTAAAATTATCTTAATTATATTATATATAAAGTAATATAAAATATTATAAAAGTAAAAGTTAATACTATCTTTTTTAATAATTTTAAAGAAGAAACTTATTTAAATTTTTTATATAAAGAGAAAAGTAGTTTAGAATATAACTCTAATATCTTCTTTATAATATTAAAAAATAAAAGCTATTAAAAAAGAACTCCTCTCTAGTAGTCTATATAGGAGTAATTAAACTTCTTAATTATTAATAGCTTATTAAGATATTATAGCTTATTAATTTAAAATTATTTATACTCTCTATTTAACTTATAGTAAATAGCCTAGTTATATAGTTAAGAGAATTAGTAAATAGTAGTACTAATATATATTTATTAGTTTACTTTAAATATTTAAAGATAGTAAAGAATAAGCTAAAGTTTATCTTTTACTAATTAAAGAAACTAATTTCTCTTAATAAATTTAATAAAAAATATAGTTATTTAGTTAATATAACTATCTAAGCTAATCTATTAATTTAAAGAAAGAATATATCTACTTAATTCCTCTTTTATAAACTTAAATATTATAATATAATACTTAAAAGAAAATTCTTTAAGTAAATCTAATTCTTAATTAACTATTATAACTAGACTTTATATTAATTAGATAATACTTTAAAGTAGATAAAATATAACCTAACTATTATA
Organism: Darksidea phi; assembly: GCA_030770425.1. Lineage (NCBI taxonomy): Eukaryota > Fungi > Ascomycota > Dothideomycetes > Pleosporales > Lentitheciaceae > Darksidea > Darksidea phi. Next base: position 575 of record JASJFT010000223.1, on the reverse strand, counting down.
GAAAAGTTAAATCTAAAGCTAGAGCTAGAATATTAAGATAATACTTTATACTATAATAATCTAATTAATTAATAAGTTAAAGTATAAAAGAAGATCTATTTACTTAAAAAGAATCTAATACTTAGTTTAGAAATTTTTATTAAAATTCTTATAATCTTTTAGAAGGAGGTTTATAAGTTTATTAAAGCCCTATTATAAGTAATAAAGAACTAATAAACTACTTTTAAAAAAATATAAAGAAATATAGATAGTAATACTAATAATAGTTTAAGAGATACTAAATCTAAGAAAAATTAATAAAACTATTAAAAAAATAATAGAAAGAAAAAGAAAGTAATATCTATCTCTAATAATTTACTAGAGTAGACTATTAGTAATAAATTTAATATATATTTTTTTAAGTCTTCTAATATATAGAAGCTTATAAATAAGAAAGAAATTATATTAAAAACTATAAAGAAAGGGGTAGCTTATATAAGCGGGGGGTACTTATTAAGTTTAGCTTTCTTCCTATTTATAGTAGAACCTAATAGAATACTATAAATAGTATTTAGGAGGGCGGAAGTATAACTAAA
>JASJFT010000222.1:0-65542 GCA_030770425.1 Darksidea phi | reverse complement strand
AATTTATACTAATTTATACTAATTTATACTAATTTATACTAATTTATACTAATTTATACTAATTTATACTAATTTATACTAATTTATACTAATTTATACTAATTTATACTAATTTATACTAATTTATACTAATTTATAGTAAAATAATTATAATATTTTAGTCTCGGCCAAATATTAATATTATACTTAAGTATAATACTATACTATTCTAATTATAGCCTTCTATACGTATATATATTCTATATAATAAAGTAACGAGTTTCTAATAGTAATACTTAGTAATTCTTTTATTATAGTACTTTTAGCGTAAAGTACTATAAAATATAATATACCCTACTCTATATAATAATCACCTTTTAAAGTACTTAAATTATTAGTTTAGTACTAGATAGAAAACTATATAGTTATCTATAATCTAGAGATAATTATAGTATCTCTAGTATCTTAAAGTATATATAAAAAGAATTATAGATATTATAGTATAAAATACTATATATACTCTTATAGATCTTAAATATCTAGTTCTAGTAAAAGACTATTATTATAAATATATTATATATAAAATATATACTATACTAGTATCTTTATTAATAATCTAGCTAATCTTTTACCTATAATTAATAATAAAGTATAATAAATATAGTAGATAAATAGTAAACTACTATATATCTTATCTAGCTAGTAGTAATAGGTCGAATCGTAAAAAAGTATATATAAGTACTTACTTAAGGGCGATTAAAAGATTAGTTTAAATAGCTTTATAAGGAATCTAGTAAACTTTTAACTAGACGCGTTAAGGATATATATATCTAAGAAAGATAAGTTTATAGGTATACTTAAGAGCTTTATATATAAGATAAACTAGTCTAAAATTCTAATTTTAAGTTAATAGACTTATTATTTAATAAATTATAAAGTAAAGATTATAGTAGAATATATACTACTCGCTCTATATTAGTATAAATCTATCTTCTCTAACTTTAATCTAAGTAATATTATAACTATTACTACTATCTTTATTAGGTCTATATCGTCCCTATTACTATATATATTTAGTAGCGTTAACTATTAGTACTAAGACTACGAATCTATATTATATATAATACTAAAACTAGATATAATAATTAGTCTTATATATACTATATTCGTATATTAGTATTAATAAAAGTTAATTAATTACTAGGTATCTAGGTTAATACTAAGCGATCTATATATAGCTAATATAGGTATATAGTTTCTCTTTTTAATTATAAAGATAAAGGGTTTAAATCTAAATAGAAGTCTAATTAGCGCGTAGAATTAAACTACTATTAGTAGTACTTCTATACTTACGATTCTAGACTTAAATACTCTACTAATTCTTCTAAATATAAAGAGGTATAGTTAGATATTATCTATCGACCTCTCTAATCTATATATATAAGTATCGCTCTACTTAGTATAAGAATAGTAAGGAATAATAGTCCTTAATAAGGGAAGCTTAGTATAGAGAAAATAAGGTCTTATTAGATAAGGGCTATCTAAAGGATACTACCTTAGTAATATAATAATACTATACCTAATAACGCGAAATTAAGAGTTTTAGTCGAATTAGTTACTATTAGATCTAGTAGTATTCTCTATAATTTATATTTTAGATAATATTACCCGATCTAGCTTATATATTAATATATTTACTCTTTACTTATTTAATATTAGCTTAAGTACCCTTATTAAAGATCTCTAGATAACTACTATAGTAAAACTTAATAATTAGAGTATATAGTACCTCTTAATTAGATAGCTTTCTTACTAGAAGTAGACGAGGTACTTAATAAGTATATTACTTAATTATCTAAATTTTATAAATTAACTAATAACTTACTTAAATACTATTTTAGACTATATTTTTACTTATTATTTCTTACCTTATAATTAAAGTCAATTAACTTAAACTTAAAATATTTCTATATATATATTTAAGCTAGTTATAACTATCGTTATAAACTATCTTTAGATATTTAAATTAAAGAAGATTATAATAGTTTAATAAGTCTTTTATTATATAAATTATAGTAGTATAATTTTACTACGCCCGGAGACTAATCTAGAAAGTATTTATATATCTCTTTCTATTCTATACTTTAGTTATTCTTTAATAAAAGTAACCGTATTTCGTCTAACTATAGCTATAGCTTAAGTATTCTTTACTTATACTTTTCTAAGCTTTCTTCTTTATTCTTATCTACTTCTTCTAAGTTATAGTCTAAGTAGACTATTTCGTTATTAGTAGTATTACTATAGAAACTATTTATCTAGTTTATATTTAAGCTTCCGTAGATACGTAAACCTAGTATACTATTATTATATTAATATTCTAGTAGTATTTATAAATCTAGTAATAGCTACGTTATATAGATAACTTTACTATCTCTACTAAGGAACTTATAACCTAAGATAATTAGATTAGAAGAGTATTTTAAGTTATAGTAATAGATAATTACTATTATAATTAATAAGCCGGATAGAATAGTATAAAGTATAAGATTAATTATCTAATAGAGTACCTTAAGATTAAGTCTATTAATAATATTAGTCTTATCTTAAGCCTCTATTTTTAGGAAGTATATTTCTAAGGAAAAAACTCTTACTCTCTTTCTTCTAGGCGTAGAATTTTACTATAGCTAGATAGATTCTATAGATATTATATTATAGTTATATAGCTTAAGAGTAGTTTATAATAACCTACGTCTTCTCTTAGATACCTAGTTCTTTTATCTTTATTATTAAGAGGCTTTTTTAGGAGGTTTATAGAATACCTTATTAATATAATTAAATTTATTCTTAATACTTTTTTCTATATTACTACTACTAACTCGTCTACTTATCTTATATCTATTAAAATTCTAGTTAATATCTTACTTACCTTCTATTCCTATAGAAGAAATAATAAATCTTCTTAAGAATTATAGTAGCTTCTTAACTATTCTATAATTATATATACTATTACTATTATTCTTTTTATTATAAAGGTTATTTAGGGATAGGTATAGGATTTAAGTACTATTACTTTTACTATTACTATTAAAAGATCTAAGACTAGACTTAGTACTATTACTAGAATAAGAAATATTACTAGTAAGAATTAGTAGAGGCGTAGATTTAGACGTAGGAATAAAATTATATATAACCTTCTCTACTTAATACTTAACTAACCTTTATTACTTTATTAAATAGATATCTTCTAGCTTTAATTCTAGTATAACGTCTAGTACTATAATTAAGAAGATAGTTATTATAAAAGGGCGTATTCGTTTATATATTACTAATAGTTTATCTATTACGCCGATATTACTAAAGTATAATTTATCCTCTACTAGTAATCTATCTTAAAAGATATTAATATAACCTTCTTAACTCTATTAGTACTACTTATTATAATAAATACTTTCTATATTATCCCTAGAAAAAGCGCGCGCTCTAGCTATATTAAGGTTACTATATTATCTAATATAGGATTTATTATTACTAGTAGACGTAGGGTAATTATCCTTTTTATAATTATATACCCTATTATTAGACTTAATATATATTATACTATAGTATTCTTCGGTCGTATTATTCTCTATAGTAAAAGAAGATTCTATTACCTATTAATAAAATTAGTACTATAATCTACTTATATACTTACCTTAACTTATTCTACTAAGTAATCTAATTATAGCTAAGTCCTCTTCTACGATATATATAGGATAGTTAGACCCTTTATTACTAAGTAGTTCCCTACTAAATTAATTATACTCTAGGTTCTCTAATTCGAACGCGTTATAAAAACTAGTAAATATATCTTTTAGTCGTACGTTAACTAGATTCTATTAGCTTATAATAATTAGTAGGAAAGTACTATAGTTTATTAAATAAGAAGCTTCTAAGTATAAAGTAGGAAGCGATATATTTAACTTTAGTATTAGGAAATTATTATTAATATAGAGCTACTCTCTACTATTATTATTAGAGGAGCTAATTTTTAAATAGCTATACTCTACTATCTTAGTTATAGCTATTAATTTAACCTAGAATTTTAACTTTAACTTAGACCTAGGCTTATACTTATATATATTAGAATTATATAATATAATTTTTATAAGTACTAAAGTAAATAAAGTAGTACTATAAAAGGAGGTTATTTTAGTATAGAAAGTAGGTTAGTTCTCTAGTAGTAAGGAGTTCTATTAAAGTAGTACCCTCTTTAAATAAACTATTACTTTATATATTATTATTAATACTATCTTCTAAGTAGAAAGGGATTATATAAATATTATATCTATTAAGAAAATAGCTATAGTAAATATAGTAACTAGTACGTCGGCGCTCTATAAGATAGATAAATAAACTTAAAAACTATTAGTATTAGTATTTCTAAAAGAATAATAAATCGCTTTTCTAAGTAGAGATAGTCTTATTATATTAAGAGTTAACCTAGCTTATCTAGTAATCGACTAGTAGATAGTTACTAGTTATTTACGTCTTCTAGCGGTTTAGAGGCCTATATTTTAATAAATAAAACTACTAATTACTAGCTTCTTTAATTACTAACTACTCTTTTATATTAAACGGGTTCGGTACTAAATAAAGTATAAATAGATAATTCCCGCTAATACTACCTTATATTATTAGGTAATAAGTCTATAAGACTTCTTTTACCTCTTACGATATACTCTAGGCTATTTCTAGACTATTAGCTACTAAATTCTAGGTATTAGCCTTTTACTAGTTATATAATAATATTATAGTAATACCGTATATCTTATATAGAATAAGGATTCGACTAGTATTATAGTACTAATATAGAAGAATAGTCTAAATAAATATATTATACTAGTAAATAGTCGTATTATTACTAAGGAACTAAAGCTAAAAGTAGAGATATAATAATAGAGTAAAGGATTAGTCTAGTATATTTAACTAAGGGGGTAGACGTAGTATAGACGTATTAAAGCTAAGATAATAGTATAAGAATTACGTATTCGTTCGTTTAAAATAGAAATAAAGAAGGGCGTAGTATATACTATTAAGAAGTCTAAAGTATAAAAGAAATTTATAAAAGCTTATAAGCCGGGATAATTATATAGTAGGTAATAATCTCTACCCTTTAACTATAGTAATCTAATTTAAAATAGACGAGTAGATTAGCTTTAGTAACTATAAGGGCCTAATATCTAGATAGAATAGACGACTAGATAGTATTATACTATAATATTACTTTTATAGTAAATATATTATAAAAGGTAGAGGATTCTATCTAAGTATAATATAGAATAATAAAGTAGATTAATAGAGTATCCTTAACTAAAGGAATAGAGTATAAGAGACGGAGTAATCCGAGCTAAGATAGCGGTATAAAGACTATATAGTCTCCCCTTCTACTAAGTTATATATAAGGTAGTATATTATAAAAGTACTAATATCTCGATAATCTAGAGAAAAGAGGGGAAATTTAAGACTTATTAGTCGCTAAGACTACTAGACTATACTATAAAAGGGGGGGCTATTCTTCCTTTAATTATAGTAGATATAGAAGTTAAGGTAAAGAGAAATAGATAGAGGGAGAGAAAAAGAGAGACGTCTTACTTATAGATTTATTACGGGTAGAAGTCTAGAAGTACATTATCTAATAGTAGAACTTCTACGTATATAAAGGTTTAAGATAGACTAGCTTATTATAAAAGAGGATATAGATATAAATAAAGACGATAAGGTAGTAATAATAAAAGAAGAAACGGGCGTCGTAGGTAGGGTAGTTCTAAACCTTCTAAATAGGCGACTAGGTTTAAGAAAAATATTTTATAAAGAACGATTAGACAAGAGCGTCGTTAGTAGATAAGAGAAGAGAGACGCGGATAGAGGGATAAGAGTAGAGAGAAAAGAAAGAAAAAATAACGATAAGTAAGAAAGGACTTTTATAGTAGATATTAAGATTAATTATCTATTTAGGTATAGCGCGGAACCGTATACGAGGCCTAGATTATTCGATTAAGGTACGTCTATTTTCGGATATAGGCTTACTATTTAATTATTTACTATTTAAATCTAATATAGAGATACTATATTAGGATAAATAGTTATTATCTCTAAGAAATTCTATATTAAAGTAGTCTTTTAATAGTATATTAGCTTATATATAAGCTCTACTTTAGTAAATTAAAGATTCTCTCTAATATATATCTCCTTTATTCGACTAGATATTAACTTCTAACTTCTTAAAAAGTTAATATATCTAAGCTTAAAGATTTTATTAAATATATCTACTTTTATTTTTCTTAATAATATATACTTAAGTTACTATTAGATAGTTCTTTCTCTCTAATCTTTCTTTCTAAAATCTATTTTAATATCCTCGCGGGGCTTATTAATAGGTTAGACCTTTTTATTAACTATTTTATAAAGGATATTAACTTATTTATCTTATTATTAAGAATACTAATTCCTTCTTATAGTATACTAACTTATTTTTAAAAGTATTTATTTAACTTTAGTATTAGGGTCTAAATCTTAATCTAACTTCTTATCGTAGTTATCTAGATAAATTAATCTACTCTATTTAAAATATTACTAATATTAATTAGTTATTAATACTTCTAATACTTCTACTCTATCTACTTCTCTATTAGTTATCTATTACTAAGGTACTAGTACCTCTATTTCTCCTTTATTCTTCTCTTCCTTCTTCTCCTCCTTTATATCCTCTTCTATCTTCTTAGTACCCTCCTTCTTCTTATCCTCTTTTATTACTTTAGTATCCTCTTCTTTTAATAAGAAGTTAATAGTATTAGCTTTAGTAAAAACTAATATATTCTTAACCTCTACTTTATTAGTACTATAGTTATAGTTATTTAAGTTATTTAAATTAGTATTACTACTAACGTATTTTATAAGCGAGTGGGCCATATAAACAAGCGGGCTACCCTAAAATATACTAAAAAACCCAAATTTCAATCTTAAATATCTTAATAACTACTTTATAATAATTTCTAAAATTTTAAATATAAGCTCTTATAAATATAATATAGTACATATTAAAATCTTAGAGTATACAGCCTAGTAGTTATAGAGATATTTAAAAATATCTTACTTTTTGGCCCCTAAAGTATATATCTCTAAATATTTTAATAACTACTAGGCTGTACGCTCTAATATTTTAATAAGTACTATATTATATATATAAGAGCTTATATTTAAAATTTTAGAAATTATTATAAAGTAGTTATTAAGATATTTAAGATTGAAATTTGGGTTTTTTGGTATATTTTGGGGTAGCCCGCTCGCTTATATAGCCTACTCGCTTATAAAACACGTTACTCTTTATATCTCTATTAGATCTTTTCTAATTCTCTAATAGTCGAAGTTCTAAGTATTAATAAAATAGAAAATATACTATCTTAGAAGGTATACTTCCTAGACTTTTTTTAAAGAATTATTATCTACTTTATAATTAGTTATTAGGGCTAGATCTAATCTAAGGAATAAAATAGTCTTCTACCTATCTAGTATAGTAATTTTATAGTAATAATAGTTTATTAGAGTAAATTTTATCTCTAAATATATAACTATATACTAGAAAGTATTTAATATTAATACCCTCTAAATATTTCTTATAACCTTAAAATAAGTAGGTATAATAATAGTACTAATTATTACTAGTACGTTATAGACTATCCCTATATACTTATTTACTAATCTATTAGTAGTAACTATTCTAGTATACTTTCTAAGTAGGAGATAAACTTAGTCTTTATTTTAAATATAGATATTTAATACTTATATAGTAGAAAGATATATTATATTTAACTTTATATTATTATTAAGAATTACCTTATAAAGATTATCTATAATAGTAATCTAATAGATTAGAATCTTTAATTTTATAGTCGTTACTTTAAACTAGCCCTTAAGATACTTATATTTATCTATTATAATATAATCTAGCTTATTATTATAGTTATTTCTAGTTTCTTAAATATTATAGTACTAAACTATTTATATTTTAAGTATCTCCTTAATCTATTAAACTAAATATAGATTTAAAGTTTAAAGTTATATTAGTATAAATAGATTTAAGTCTATTATTATTTCTTCTCTATCTATAGTATATACCTCTTTTAATTTACTATTAGAACTATAGCTTCTTACTTACTTAGTTATATTAAGGAGCTTTAATATAGTATTAATAATCTAATTTTAAGATAATAGTATAGCTACTATTAGTCTATAAACTTCCTACTAGAGAATAATAATTAGGATTAAACTTATTATTAGTTACTAAATTATATATATTAACTCTTTATTAGTAGACGTCTACGTAATTACTATCTTTAGTAGTCTTCTTTTAATAACTAGTTAAGATTTCTAGTTTACCCGAATAGTTTATAAACTTAAGACTTTAGATACTACTTTCTAATTAGAAGATTACCCTATTATATCTATTATAGTTTCTTTATTTAAATTAAGTATAGGGATAGAGCTATAGAACTCTCTAATTACTTATTAATATTATTCTATCTTATCGACTTCCTCTACTAGAAGATTAATAGATCTAATATTCTTAATCTTTATCTTTAGCTTCGGCTTTATAATATAATTATCTAATATCTTATTAACTACTATAAGGGGATAGTTTTAACCTCTTATCTTAATACTATTTACTTTTATTAACGATACTTTAATACTCTTAATTACTAGTTACTTTTATAGTATATAATAGAAAGTTATAGTCTTCTTTAAATCTTCCTTCTTAAGAGCTAATAATCTATTATTAGTAGTATTATTTACTATTTCGATAGTATTTATATTACTACTAGTTACTAGGTAGTTCTTCTTCCTATTAAGTCCTTTTATATTAGTAAATAGTCTTATTAACTCTATATTAGTTACTCTATAGTACTCTATTATTTAGAAAATAAGATACTTTTATATATTATTAAGAATAATATAGAATTTTTAACTATAAAGCTATTCTTTATAAAGGTAAAATAGATTATAGTACTATTCGAAATAGCTAGTCTCCTTATTCTTCTTCTTATAATACTAGTTATTATTAAGAAACTTCCTCTATAAAAGATATTCTTAGATTTAGTAGTTTATTAAGTTATAGATAATATATTCTATCTTTTAAAACTTCTAATTATTAATTATTTATACGTCTACTTTTAGAATTTACGTTTAGTTATAGAAACTTATATATAATCTATTATTATACTTAAAATAAAGAATAGATTTAACTAACTTATATAAAGTATAGTAATAATTATTCTCTTATATAAATACTAATTAGGTCGTAGAGATACTCTATTACTAGGTATTAAACTATTATTAGATTAAAACTAATCTCTTTATACTATTAATAAGTTACTTAATCTAAGAATTAGATAGTAACTAAGTAATTACTATTAATCTTTCTAATAGAGTTATAAGCTTCTATTACTAAGAATATAGAAACTTAACTAGATAGAGAAGCTATTATTTAATATAAGCTTCGATCTCTCTATATACTAACTAGCTAGCTACTAAACTAGTATCTAGACTTAGTACGAGTATAACTTCTTTCTATTTATATAATAATTAGAGGTACTAGTATATCTTCTTTAGCTTAAAGAAATATATATCTTTATTAATTAGTTAGTACTTCTTATTTATACTAAATATAATTATTATTTAGTTATTATACTTTAATCCTTTAAAGAATAGCTATCTAAGCTCGATCTCTATAATCTATAATTAGTTTAATACTTTACTACTATATATTAAGAACTAGTAATAGTACTTATTAAGTAGAAGAGGTAACTAATAGACCTTTACTAGTTATAATTTAAGAAAGATATAGATAGTCTTCTACTATTTAATATCTCTATTAGTATATTCCTTCTAAAGTATCGATCTAAATATAGTCTAACTTTATATTAAGAATATATAATAATATATCTTAATAATATATACTCTTTAAAATAAATTATAGAAATAAGAAAGAAACTTCTTATATTACTTATTTTATTTTACTCTATCTATATTAAACTTATAGTTCTTTAAGAACTAGGTAATATCTATACTAGTAAATAATAGTATATTAGAATCGCGTAGTAAAAATAGAAAATAGACGTTTATTCTTTTACTAATTAACTACTAGGATTCTTCTATTATTATTATTTTTTAATATATAGGGGTATAAAGCTAAAATCTAAAAATTATATAAATAGGTATAGCCCTCTACCCGAGTTATATAAAAGTATTAACGTATTATTTTATATAATTCGCGCGTTTAATAGTATAAATAGACCTAGTAGTTCTTTAGATATACGATTATCGCGTACTACTTAGGTCGTCTTAAAGGTCGAACGGTGGAACCGCTAAGCCCTAATTAGAACTAGTAGCTATAGGACGTTTCTACGAAATAGCCTAGTATCGAATAGCCTATATATAAGGATACTAAGTACTCCCTCTACTTCTTTACGTATACCTTTACTTACTAAATATAAAATAACTTCCTATACCGTCTTTATAGATTACTACTTTATTCTATTTTAGTCTACGGGTATATCTATACGCCGTACTATTCTCTATAACTCTAGAGTAGACGCCGCCTACGTATATAAATATCTAGACTATAAACTTAATAATATCGTCGACTATAATCGTACCTTCTAGAAGGAAGAATATAGTAAGCTTATAATTATAGAGCTATAGCTCGCGTATATAGAGGGTTAGTTCGTATATCTACTAAATATACTATAGGTAGTATAGGTTTATTAGCTTAGTATCTACTTAATATACGTTAAGGTAGATAAGGATAATAAAAAGAACTTTCTTAGATAGTAGCTATTAAGATTAAGCTAGCTTACTAAGAATCTTAGAGTTCTATAGAAAGACGAAGTAGCGGATTTTCTAAAGAGGGATCTCTAGATAAAGGAGAGTATAGAGTATATAGTAAAGGTACTTTAAGCTATCTACGGGTTTTAAGACGTAAAGGAGATTAAAGAGATAAAGGTAAAAGTAATAAAGTAATAGAGGATTAAAGTGGAGAAGGAGTCGGTAGTATAGGGTAAGATTAATAGAGGCTATTCGATTTATATATATAGATTTAAAAGATAGCGAAGGGGAGAGGGGAGAAAGAGAGGAAACGGTTATTAGCGTTTTATAGTAGTTACTTAGCGTTAACGTAGCGGAAATTATTATAGTATACTAGTCCTTTCCTATACTTAGTTAGTAAGACCGAATAAGAGTATATAATAGAATATTATATAAAAGAGTTTATATAACGGCCTAAGCTAGGATTCTTCTATAACTAGAATAGTAGCTATTCTAAGAATTAGTAGGTCGAATACTAGTACTAATAGCTTCTTAGACTTCTTCTTTTAGAGTTCTAGATAGTAAAGCTTATAGTCTATTATATTATCTTTATCGTTATTTAACTTATTTTTACTCTTAGAGCTATTATTTAAGCTAACCTTATTAACCTTAATATAAAATTAATAATTATTCTATATACCCTTCTTCTCTAACTCCTTATAAATTAATTAAATTAGGTATTTCTATCTTCGATTATACTTCGCCTTCTTCTTCTTCTTCTTACTTCTTTCTTTTCTAGACTAGTTCTACTTTAAAGTACTAATAGGTATATTTATAAATAATAAGTCGTCTACTTTATAAACTTTTTCTTTTTCTTTATTAAATAAGCTCTCTTTCTACCTAAGAGGTAGTTAATTACTTAATTAAAGGTATTTAAAAGGTAATATTTTAAAAGTAGTCGATACTATTTTAAACGTTAACTAATAAAGTTTCGACTAAGTATAGTAATAATAATAAGAGGGTATATCTAGTATCCTTAATCTTCTAAAAGGTATTACTTTTATATACCTTCTCTACCTTTATAAGCTAGTTAGTATTATTATTTTACTTAAATCTATTAATACTAGTATTAGTCTTCTAATCTAATAACTATATTATAGTACTAGTAATTTATATTATTATATTCTTTTTCTCTTTCTACTAATAGGTATAGTCTAATAAAGAGTTATACTATTCCTCTTAATCTTATATTAAGATTTTTAAATATCCTAGTTATATACTTCCCTTTTAGGGATCCCCTATAATTTCTTTTACTAGAATTTCTAAAATATTCTAGCTAAGTACCTCCCTTTTAGAAATCTTTTATTATTATCTAGTATTAGTTTATAATACTATTATTACTTATTCTAATTACTTTATCCGATATACTATTATATTATTCTAAGCCTATATATAGTTATTTATAGTATTTAGTATTCGTTATATCTAGGTATTATTAATTAAGCCTTAGAGACTATAGTAAAACTTCTAATTCTACTATCTTTTTTATCTAACTCTTCTCTCTACTCTAGTCCGATAGACTATCGGAAGCCCTATAGACGTCGTTAAAAACTATAGTATATAGGTATATTAGAGATAGGGTAGTAGAGCTTATAACCCGTAGTTAAAGGAATAAAAGAAAAGGATTAATAGAATAGATAGCTAAAAATTAGTTAAATTAATCTATTTCTTCTATCTATTATATATTATAATAGATAATAAACTCTAGCTAAAGACTCTTCTAGATAATACCCTTTTAGAGTATAGTCTAACGTTTCACTACTTATCTAAGCCTTTAACGCTCGATCGAAAGGCTCTCTTTACTACTATACTATACTATATATAAACTTCTACTATATTTTATATAAATCTTCTAAAGAGACTTCTACTATATAAATCTAAATTAAATATAAGTAATATTAATACGAAGAAAGAACTAAGAGATTTAGTTAAAAGATATACTTAAGACCCTACTTAGGGGATACTATATAAATAGAGTAATTAATTAAGAAAAAAAATATTATCTACTTTAGTAACGAGCTATAGCTTAAAGAATTTAGTAAAACTAGTTTTTATATATTATAGTAATAGATAGACTATAAATCTAAAAGAATACGTACTTAAAAAGTAATTAATAAAACTAAACTTTTAATTTAAGTATTTATTCTATTTATATATTCTAATAATTAGGAATCTTAATTAAGTATTATATAGTTCGAAGATAATCTAAGTAAGCTATATATATTAAATAAGAAGTTTTTAAAGAAGCTTTACGACGTCCTCTTCTAAGATATAATAGATATTATACCTCTATTAATAATATTTCTATTAAGAATATTAAAGTTATAATAATACTAATAATATTTATAATTAGTAGTCTTAAGGGGTATACTAGTTAAAAAGTCGTACTTAATAAAGTAAGTCTTATAGATAGCGGAGGCTATAAAGTTAATAAATACTAAATAGTTAATACTATCTAATCTATACTAGAGGAATTAATATAAGAAGTTATTAGAAAGATAATAGAATATATTTAATAATACTAGAAGTTAAGCTTATATACTATAGCTAGAGCCTAGTATAATTTTATCTTACTACTAATATTCTTAATTAGATACTTCTACTTAATCTTATACTAGTTTTAACTAGTATTAATATTAAAGATATAAAACTATATATCCCGTTAAATCTTCTTAAATATCTTAAAATTTATATTCTTATTATTATAAGTAGCCTAGGTATTATAATACTAAATATACTTAATAATAAAGATAAGAAGATTAAAGTAATAGTAAAAAGTAGACTTAATTTATATAAATTATTAGTAGAACTATATTAATAAGAAGAGAAGAAGACTAATATATACTATTAAGTAGGTCTAATAGAAAGTTTTATATCTACTATAGATAGTATAAATATTAGCCTTCTAATACTAGTTACTTAAGATAATCTAATAGAGCTTAGTTATATTAAACTTTTATATAAACTAGAGGAGGTAATTTATATACTAATAATATATAAGAAAGGGCTAAGACTCTAAATAGATAGAAAAAGTATAGATATACTTAAGAAGAATAGTATTACTATACTAACTAGTAGAGGTAATTATAATAAGGAATAAAATCTTAAAAGTATTAAGAAATAAAGTAAAGAAGTCTAAGAGTAGATATACCTTCTTATATTTATACTAAGAAAGACTATTTTATATTTAAGCTAATAATACCTTAAATACTTACTAATAAAAGTTTAAAATATAAAAATAAAGGTACTTAAAGAGATATAATATATAATAATTTATTATCTCTTAAATAAATACTTATAAAGATATAATAGGAATTTCTCTTATTAAAATAGCTATAGATAAATAAGTAATTTAATAAAATTATAAGTTATAATAAATAATAACTAGTAATTACTAAGTATTACTAGATAGTACTATTATAATAGATATTAAGACTAAATTAAACGAAGTCTAGGCTAGTTCTAAAGCCTTTATAAAGATATTATAAGTAAATAAAATAACTATAAAGATTATACTTAGTAAATAACTCTTATATAAAAATATTAAGTATTTACTAAATAAAAGTTATTAAAAATTACCTATAAGAGAAGTAGTAATACTATTACTACTAGTATAAGGGTCTATAGGAATACGTATAGACTATAAGCTATAATAGTAATAAATAAAAGTTATAAATATATATTAGTAATAGACTAATACTTAAATTATATATACTTTTTAATAGAACTAACTATATATTATAAGATTAGAATTAAGGGTTATAAGGTTAAAAAGACTATAAAAATCCCCTATTAAGATAGTAGAATATAATATAGATACTAAATACCTAAAGAATCTTCTCTATAAAATTATTTTTCTCTTAAAAATAAGATTTTTTAGGAGTAATATATTTTATAAACGAGTCGCTAGTATAAACGAGTTACTATTCTACCTAACTTTCTATACCTAAAAAGCTACGTAGTTTAATAACGTACTAGAAATCTATTAATATAATAGCTATTCTAAATTAAGTAGTATTTATAGTATTCTTTCTATATATTTATAAGTTATATTTAGGTTCTCTATAGTATATATAGCGCGCTAAAGCCTATTAGCTTATATCTAATTACGTAGTAACTTAATATCTTTTATTCTCCTACTACTACTTAGTAGCCTATTAAATAATAATAGTCTCTTTCTCTATTTTAATTAGGGTACTCTACTTCTAAATTCTCTTCTTTTTATACTTTTTACGCGCTAAGATAGTCTTATTTACTTTCTCTAGGCTTATAATTTATTTATATATAAGTATAGCTTTATAAGTTATTATCTTAATATCTTTTCTTAACTAATTAATAGTTATAATAATAGAAGTAGGTAATAAACTCTTATACCTATATATATACTTATAAATTAATATTAATTAAGTCTATACTTCGTATATATTACTTAGTATTCTAGCCTCCTATATAGTCTCTAGTAGGATTACTAGTAATAGCGTCCTTAGCTTAATATTAAGTTTCGAGATTACTATCTCTAAATTATATAGAACTAGACTAGTACCTTAAAAGCTTATATAGATATTCTTCTCTATAATAGTCTTATTATAGACTATATAGAAGATAGGTAAAAATTTAAGCTTTATAATATAGTAGATATAATCGTAAATTAGACTATTAATCTAGTCCCTATATACACGCTTTAACGACGAGAAATAGTCTATATTAAGTAGTTATAGAAGGTATAATAAATAAACTAGTATATAGAGAGAGTAGATTTTATTCTTCTTATAAAGGTTCTAGAATTTATTCGAGATATAACTACTATAGCTATTAAGAATTAATAGCTAGTATATATTTACTCTATAATCTATTATATATCTAATAAAGTACTTTAGCTAGATAACTCCTAGATTATTATTTATCTAGCTATTATTACTAATAGTAATAGTTTAATCGTCTAGTATATCGCTCTCGTACTAGATAGAGAGATAGTACTTACTAGTAAAGATAATAAAGGGCGAAATAATCTATCTAGTAGTATTAATTTCTTATATTATAATAACCTACTCGTAATTATCTAGCTAGATAGCTTTAGTCTACCTACGTCTCTCTAAGCTAGTAACGACTAGTCGCGCTAATATCTTATCTATTAGAAAGCTAGCTTCGTCGAAGTTATAGATATTCTAATTAATAATATTCTAGATAGTCTTAGTACGTACTACTAGGTTAAACTAGATTCGAATAATATTAGAATTCTTATAAAGAGCTTACTATCGATTATAAAGTCGATTAAATTATATTCTAAGACTATTAGTTTATTTAATAAAGTTTCTAAACTAGTAGATATCTATCTACTTAGTACTATATATAGTAAGTAGTCTATTCGTTATATCTTATATAGCCTTTATAGTAGAGGTAAATCCTCGTAAATCTAGATCGATTATATAGCTAATAACTACCTTCTTCTCTAGCTTAGAAAGCTTTCTTAAGTTAGACGAATAATTACGTTATATAACCTTTTAGCGTATTAGTCGCGTAGCGTTAATTAGGAAACGTTAAATATTACTATAGTACGTTAAATACTCTAGATCTAATTCTAATTAATAGCTAAGATAGCTAGGAAGATATCTACTTCGTTATAGGGTAATTAAATAGTAGTTAATTAAGCTATAAGAGTTAATAGATAATACGTCGTAAAAAGTTAAATAGGATAGCGACTTACTTCTACTAATAACTCGCTTATAAAATATATTATAGATACTTAAATAAACTTTTCTAAAGAAAGTAAGAGGACTAATAGAATATATTATAATAAATAACTCTCTATAAAGGCCGGAATAGCCTTTAAAAAAGAGGGAGGCTATATTATATCTACTTCTATTAAAGAACTTCTAGATTATTGTCGAGCTAGCTATAGTTATATACTAGACCTTATATAGTCCTATATTCTACTATTATATCTTCTTAAGAATTTATCTTATTTCTATTCGAATATAATTCTTTTATTACCTTAGTATTTCTATACCTATCTATCTATATATACCTTATACTAACCTAAGAAAGAAAAAAAAAGGAAAAAAAATAAAATATAATTAAAAGAAGAAGTACTTAATTTATTTAATTTAGAAGTTAGAGTATAAGAATATTTAAAAAGATTATTAATTTTATAATAAAGTTAATAATATTAGCTTAAATAATAGTTTTAAGAGTAAGAATAAATTAAATAATAATAAAGATAATAAAATAAATCTTAAATTTTACTATCTAAAGCTCTATTAAAAAAAAGATTAAGAAGCTATTAATATTAATATTTAATCTACTAACTCTTAAAATAGTAACTATCTCTATTAAATCCTAATAGTTAATTAATAAGAAAATAAATATCTAATTTTTATTTTTACTATATAATTCTAATATATTATTATTTATTAATATAGATATTATATAGTTCTTAGAAGACTATAAGTTTAGTATAGATAGAATAGAATAAAATAAATAGAATAAAAAGAAGTTTCTTTTCTATTTCTATAATTTATTTTAGAGAATATATATTATTAAAATATATTATTATATATCTTTAGTATAAAGGTAGACTATATTTAAATCGGTACTCTAAAAGGAATATACTAATAAAGATATTAAATAATAGAAGATTATCTATATCCTTTTTAAATTATAGCTAGTAGAGGTCTATTAGTTATCTCTTCTACTTAATAAATACTATTATTAGTTCTTAATATATTTAATTTAATTTAGATTTATATAGTAAAAGTCTTTTTAGAAGATCTATATAAAATATAATAGAAGTTTATATATAATAAAGATACTATATCTATATCTTATATATAATAATAGAGCTATAGAGCTATATATAGTATAATAAGATAATATTTTAAATATTAAGGCGCTAGACGAGAAATAATACATAATACTAAATTATAGAGTTTAATTAAAAGACTAATAGTAGTAGTAAGAAGTTAATATACTAATACTACTTATAGTATAAAAATTACCTATAATAATACTAATATTCTACTTATATCTATCTTTTATTTTTAGTTAGCTTTCTTATATCTATCTCTTATTCTTAGCTAGCTTTTTTACTATATCTATCTCTTATTCTTAGCTAGCTTTCTTATTATATATCCTTAGTCTTCTAGTAATAATAAAAGTAGTAGTACTAATATATTCTCTTCCTTAAACTTATTATTAATACCTACTAATTATATATCTTTACTAATAATCGTTTATCTAATTCTTTAGTAAAACTTTTAATAAAAGGAACTAGAGTAAAATAGACTATTTAAGTATAATACTCTAAATCTTTTAAATATTATAACGAAGTATCCCTAGTACTATAAGTAGGAGATACTATTAATAGAACTTCTTAATTATAATAACTATTAGTATAAAACTAACTATATATTAAATATATTTAAGAAAATAAATAGTAATAAGATTCTTATATAGCTATTAGTAGTTATCTATATTATATTCCTATCTAAGACCCTATATAATAAGAGTAGGCGTTTTATCTAAAGGTAGTTATACTATCTATATAGACTAGAGGAAAAGCTTATATAAAAAGGATTATTATAGTATCTATATTATATTCCTATCTAAGGCCCTATATAATAAGAGTAGGCGTTTTATCTAAAGGTAGTTATACTATCTATATAGACTAGAGGAAAAGCTTATATAAAAAGGATTATTATAGAAAAAGAAATCGGTCTTCTTAATATACTATAGAGGAAGTAAATATCTAATATAGAATATAAAGCTAGTATTTATAGTAGATATAATATAAATAATATTATAGAGAATTAAATATAGAGAAACTAATAGGAATAGATAGAATAAAGAATAATAGAAATACCTAGTTAGGGAGAATAAAAGATTTAATATTATTAATATATTTAATTATTTATATATATTATTAGGAAATTAAAAGCTATTATTATTCTATAATTACTACCTATTATATAAGATATCGAAATATTAAAATATAATAAGATAATTAGAATTATAAAAAAATATAGCTAGTCTAAAAGCTAATATAATAATATATTAGGTAGTAGTCTACTAAAAGAGGGGTTCTTAATATATAGTAGTAGAGTATTAAATTAATTATTAATTATAAAGATTAAGCTTAAATAACTATTCTTTAAAGAATTAAAGTATAATAACTAAATAATAATTATATTTAGTATAGATAAGAAGTACTAACTAGTTAATAAAAATATTTTTTTTTTAAGTTAAAGAAGATATATTAGTACTTTTAATTATTATATAAATAAAAAGAAGCTATATTTATACTAATATAATAGACTAAGATCTATTTATACTTTATAATATATAAAGCTATTATTAAAGCTATTATTATATAGTTTTTAAATAGTTATATTTATATCTAGAGCTAGTATTTCGTCTAAAGTCGCTTATTTCGCTCTAATAACTAGTATATATAGGAGACTATTTTATAGAAATTAGTTTCTTATTTATCTATTTATTTCTTCTTATACTATTATAGTTAGACCCTTTATATATAGTTAGCTATATAGTAAGAATAAGATCTACCTTTTTATAATAAATAGATTAACTAGCTAGCTACTAGCTAGCTAGTTTCTAAAATTATATCCGACTAGAATTAAATCCTAATTATTATACTTATATAGTAGTTATAGTAAAAGCTCTAGAACTAGTATATTAAACTTTAGTTATTTTAATTAAATCTTTTTATCTCTTAGTCCTAGCTCTAAAGCTAGTATATAGAGCTAGTATTACTTTATACTACTCTTTAGATCTAGTCTTTAGTTCCTCCATTCTACCCTTATCTTCTAGCTCTATCTTACTTTAATAGGAAGCCTTTAGTACTCTATATATAACTTTTATCTATTAAAATAAAGCTCTATTTAGATTAGTATATAAAAGCTAATATATTTAATTATATTTAAGACTAACTAGAATCTATATAGTAGATATTAGTTCTCTATCTTTATTAATCTACTAAGAAGTCTCTATTTTAGAATTCTAAGATAATCTTTAATTTCTTCTTCTATCTTTATTATAACTTCTACGAATAATAGAAGGTAGTTTAATACTTTTCTTTAGTCTATTAGTATAATAAAAAGTTATTAGTTATATATATAGTATATTTTAAATAACTAGTATATAAAGTAAAGACTATCGTTTAGTTTAATATCTCCTAAATCTTTACCCTCTATTAAGAGCTTTATTAACCTCTTACTAGTCTTTTAAGAAGTTATAGAACTTCTTATTTAAATTATTATACTCTAGATATATTCTATACCCTTCTTAATTAATATCTACTAAAGCTAATCGTATAGATATAGATCTAGTATACTTAACTTCTATCTACTTAGCTCCTATTTATTAGGCCTCTATCTACTAGTCTTCTACTTATTTATTCTTATTATCTCTTTATTCTTATTTATTCTAATCGTCTAGATTTTTCTTTAAAGCTCGATATCTATTTTAGATAAAGTAAAACTAATATTTCTATTATAAAATACTCGATTATTAAATTATAAAGTATCTAATTATTATTCCTAAGAGTTTATAGTAAGTTTAAAGAAGAGAAGTTATAATTAGAAAGAGTTTTATATATACTAATATCTAATATATTATACTAAAATCCTAGTATATTTATAATGTTCCCTATAGAGAGAGAAGTATATAATAAACTAAGGTTTATTTATACTTTATAGTATATAAAGCTATTATTATATAGTCTTTAAATAATTAAATTTATATATAAACTTAGTATTTTACCTAGAGTTAATTATTCCGCTTTAATAGCTAGTATATATAAGAGACTATTCTATAAAGATTAATTTTTTATTTATCTATTTATTTCTTCTTATATTATTATAGTCGAACCCTCCGTTATATAATTAGTTATATAGTAAGAATAGGGTTTACCCTCTTATAACTAAGAGTATAAAATATTTTTATATTTATCTTTTTTATAATTACTTTATTTATTATTTATTTCTTTATTAATAAAATTAGTATTTAATACTCGATTATTATAATTCTTTTGTTTTTTTTTTTAATATATTTAATATTAAATATATTAATTAATTATATCTAAAGACTAGTACTAAAATTTTAACTATATATAAAAAGAGTAGAATACTTAATATTAGCCCGTAGAATAGTAGGTAGCTAATACTAGCTTTATCTAATATAAGCCTTAATATATAGCCTAGAGGAAGAGGGTAGAATATAGGAGAGGGAAACTACTAGAATACTAAATAGCTATATATAAAGATATAAAAGATCGTTTATTTAATAATTGAATATTATATACTATATAAAGTACGATAAGTTAATTAATCTTCTATAATAAGCCGAACGCTATCTACTAAACTATAATTATTAACGTTAATAATATCTCTAAGAAAGTAAAGGGACGTTTAAAAAAGAAGCTATAAGAACTAGAATTAGAGAATAAGAGGGTAATAGACCTAAATAGTACTAGAATATTACGCCTTCTTATCTTTAATAGCGAGGTTCTTCTCTAGATACTTGGTATAGTATATCTATATTAATAGGGGAATATAGCTAACTAGTAATATAGTCTTAACTCTAGTAAATAAGACCTTTATTCGCGATTAGAATATAAGACTATAATAGATAATTAGTAATATTAATCTAGATACCTAATTCTTTAAGTTCTTAGTAGAGTATAGAGGATCTAAATAGCTAGTAAACGTTCTAGTAATTAAGGCGGTAATATAGAAGTAAGAGGAAGGAGAAACCAATAGAGTTTTATACTAAAATTAGAAAAGTTCTTTAATTATTATATAATTAAACTATATAATATTTATTTATAGATCTTAGTTAAGATACTATTAAATAGGGTCCGGGTCTAATAGATTATTTAGCCTCGTTTAGAGTTTATACTTAAGATAGGAAAGAAGAAATAGAAATAAGTAGGTAATAGTTTAATTATATTAATAGATAAGAATTAATCTAGATTCGAATTAACTATAAGAAGAGAAAACTATCTAGAAGATTTATAGTTATTATATATTAATTTAGTTTTCTTAAATCTATAGCTCTATCCCTATAGATCTACTAAGCTATTACGTAATCCTTAGATCTATTCCTATTAAGATATAGATCTATTACGTAACTTTTTATTCTCTAATTATAAGGTTTATATTATATTCTTTATTAAAGCTAGTAATTAGCTCGATTTCTAGTAGTTTCTTTTACTAATAGTCTATAGTATATATTTAGTTTATAATACTATCTCCCCTCTTTAAACCTTTAGCTTAGAGGTTATTCTAGGTCCGGTATTCGGCTATATTAGTATTAGGGCCCTATCTTAAGAGACTATTATTATCTACTATAGTATCGTATAAAACTTAAGAACGTATTATACTTATTAATAAAATTCTTTACTATAGTTCTAAGATATTTTCCTATAGTTATTATTCTTAGTTAGAAATACTATATATTACTTCTCCTAAAGATAGTAGATATTACGAGGTATATATTTATACTAATATATAAAATTCTTATTATATATCTAGTATTTTATTATTAGATAGTTTATTTATACTAAATAGTAAAACTCGTATATTAGGGCTTATTATTATTAATAAGATTTATTAACTATATAGAAGAGAAACTTTAATAGTAGCTAGAGAAGATTTAAAGAGTATAGAATAAGCTTCTTAATAAGCTAATAGAGATTCGGACGTAAGTATATTATCTAGAAAAGTAGAGAATAGTCCTTTATAAGAAGTTAGTAGTATAATTCTAAATACTAGAAGCTAAGTTAGATAAAAAGAAGGTAGAGCTTTAGTAACTAGAGTAGTAGAAGAATTTAAAGATCTCTCTAATTACTCTAGACGTCGCTTATAATATTATAGATAATATTATTTCTCTTAATTTATTAAATATCTCTTACTCTTTTATAGGTAGTATTAACCTTTTTAACTTATTATAAGATAAACTTATCTTATCTCTAGATTATCTTTAGAATTATAGTTTTAGTACTCCGTAAACTTCTTAAAATAATTAAGATTATCTTTAGATTCCTAAATTTATTTCTATAGTTTTTCTTTTTTATCTATTTCCTACTATTAGATTAAATAATAGTTTTTTCTATTTCTAATATCTTTATCTAGAATTTCTTTTACTTTTTATTCTTTATTATCTTCTCTATATATATCTACTTTATATACTACTAGTCTAGTATCTTATAGTATTTTTTCTAGTAAACTAATATAGAACGTAGAATAGATTTTTATTTATAAGGGTAGTCTTAGTTAGTAGTTTATAGATAAGACTTATTTCTTAATTTTATAAAAACTAATCTTAATATAGTCTAGTTTACTATTAGATTACTTACTCTTAATATTCTTTCGTAGTAACTATATCTTTTCTTCCTCTTTAAAAGTAGATACTTCTTTTTACTTCTTATTATAGTACTTACTTATTCTATTTTAAAAGAATTCTATATCTTCTTTAAGCTATTAGTATATTTATAAAATAATTTTTACCGTTTCTTCCCTATTCTAGCTATAAAATTAAAGTTATCTAGGTTTCTTATATATTTTTAGTTTAATTCTATAATTTATAAAGAAAGGTATTATCTTTATTAAGCTATATTACGAACTATTATATATAAATTATACTATAGATAGAAGTATAACCTAATTATTTTAGTAGTAGTTTAGATAGTATCTAAGATATTATTCTACTATTTAATTTATCTATTCTATTAATCTATTCGTTTATAGATAATAAGTAGTTAATATATTATACTTTATTTCTAGTTTAACTATAAGAGTTTACTAAAACTTTACTATAAATTTAATATTTCTATTTAAGATAATTTTATTAGATATTCTATATTTACTAAATATATATCTTAGTAGAGTATAGATAAGTTATTCTACTATATTTCCTTTATCTATATATAGGATAAAGTAAGTATATTTTATAAATTTATCTACTACTACTAGTATAGTATTATAGAATACTTCTATTATTAGTTTCTTAGAATATAATAACTATATAATAAAGTCTATTATTATTATTATTTATAGCTCTTCTATATTCTCTATTAATTATAGTATTCTATAGGGTATATATCTAGTATATTTATTATAGTAATAATCTATATATTCTATAAGAACTTATATTACTAGTTATCTTATATATAGAAAGTAGTACGTTCTTATTAGTTATTTAAGAGTTTTTTCTACTCTTTAGTATCTATATACTAGTATCTTATAGTATCGTCTAATAAATTCTTTTTATATTATCTTAGATATATAGACTTTTTAGAATATATAGATAATTTTATCCTTTTCTTAAATTACTTCTTAGATTTTATTTTATTCGTCCGTTACCTTTATAGTAGCTATACGAATCTATTAAGTCTATTTATTTTCTTTTAATTTAAGTACTATCTCTTATATTTCTACTAGCTTTAGGTAGTTATAAGTAATCGTTCCGTCTACTTCTAGCTTAAGGATAGCTATACTAGGCTTTTTTATTCCTTAGTAATTAAGTCTTCTACTAAGTATATCTACTCGTTTATTTTCTAATCCTTTAGTATATATAATTTTAATATTATAAATTATAAGAATCTATATCTATTATATCTATCTTCTAATTAGTAATTTATTTTCTAAGAATTCTATTAGATTCTTATAATCTATATAGATTATAATAGAGTATTTAGATTCTTATAGATTAGATCTCTATTTCTTTAAAGCTTTAATAATTACTAGTAACTCCTTATTATAGATATTATAGTTAAGTTTAGCTAGTAATATCTTCTATAAGAAGTAGTATACTAGTCTTAGATTATCTTTATTATCTTTCTATAGTAGTACTACTCCTATTATATAGTCTAATATATCTATTTTAATAATTAATAGTTCTTTAGAATTATATATCTTAATTATAGGTTTCTTAATAAATTACTTCTTAATCTTTTTAAAAACTTATTAGTATTTCTACTTTTATTTAAAGGGTTAATCTTTTCTTATAAGTTATATAAGTAGTACCGTTATTATACTCTATTATAGTATTAGTTTTTAGTAAAAGTTATAAAATTCTAGGAATAACTATAGTTCCTTAAGATTCTTAGGTATAGGCTATTCTTTAATCTTTTTAATTTATTTTAGATCTACTTTAATTTCTTCTAGTCTAATAATAAATTCTAGAAACTCTATTTCTTATATATAGAATTTATATTTTTAGAGGTAAAGATATAGTAGTACTTTTTTAAGTACTTATAGAACCTTCTTTATATATTCTTTATATTCTTTTTCTATTTCGGAGTAGATTAAAATATTATTAAGATATACTATTATAAACTAATTAAAGTAGTTTTATAAGATATTATTAATCTATTTCTAGAATATTATAGGTATATTAGTAAGTCTAAAAGGTATTACTTAGTATTCGTATAATCTCTTCTTAATTCTAAATACTATTTTCTATTCTTTATCTTCTTTAATTCGAATTTAGTAGTATATATTTCGAATATCTAGCTACGTAAACTATTTAGCCTTTCTTAATCGATCTTATATTTTCGATATTAGAGATAAGAGATACTAGTTCTTAATCGTAATATTATTAAGTATTTAATAGTTAATATATAGTTATAGTTCTAAAGTACCTTTCTTAGATATAAAGAGAACTAGGTATTCTATAAATAAATTTAAATATCGAATATACTTTTTTATAAGATTTTCCTCTAGATATTTTACTATAAGGGTATCTTCTTCCTTAGTTAATTTATAAATTAGTTTAAATTCTAGTATTTTTCCTTTCTATAAAGGGATTATATAGTCCTATAACTAATATTTAAATAAACTTTCCTTAGACTTCTTAAATAGTACTTCCTATTTCTTATACTATTCTAAATATAGTTTATTTCTTCTTTAGTTATATTAGTCTTTTCCTATAGGAATATTACTTATTAATTTAACTATTAAATATATAGATTAGCTTCCTATAACTATAGTATTCCTAGGATTATATCTTAATTCTTAGATATCTTAATATTATCGATTATTTTATTTTTCTTTTTCTAGTTATATAGGTTAAGCTTACCTTTAGTTTTATATATTATAGATTTATTAAAGAGTTCTCCTTTAATAATATATACTATACTAGGATATCTTTTTTTCTATTAAGAAATCTTTCTCTATTAGACGAAGATCTTACTAATAAAGTTCCGTATAGCTCTACTATTAATTAGAGTAGTAATTATTCTTTCTTAATAAGTTTTCTAAATATAGATATAGTCCTATCCTCTAGTTCCTTAAATTCTTATCTTTTTCGACTAATATTTTATATTAATCTTAGTTTAGACGTATTTTAGATATTTATTCTCTAAATATTTATACTATAGTCTTCCTAGAATGTAGTTTAGAGATAGAAGTAGTTCTAGTATAATTTATATATATTCTTTTTATTATTAATTCTCGGATTATTATTATCTATATACTATTTCTAGTATAATTACTTAGGTAATCCTTTCGTTATAGTCTTTTACTAGATAGTAATTATTTTTTTATTTTACTCTTTTATAGAGTTTATATTCTTTTTATATATATAAGATTTATATAATCTTAAAGTATACTAGATATCTTATTTTATACTATAGGTCGTCCTTTAGATCGACCTTATATCTCTAATTATTATATTTTATAAAAGTTATTCTTATAAGAATCTATTATTCGATTACTATATACTATAGTTATTTCTTATTAACTATTTTTATAATATACCGTATTTCTTTCTAAGTTTCTTAATTAGGTATAAGATCTATAACGATAAAGTTCTATTTAATCTATTATTTAAAATTCTTAAATAGTTAATATATTAGGTATAATCTAGACTATTCCTTATAGATCTCTTATATTATTAAAGATATTATAGTTTTTTTTTATAAACTATAAGGCTTAAGTATAAGTTATATTAAGTTCTAATACTAGTTCTATCTTTTTTTTAGATAGTCGAATTATCTATAGATATCTAGTATTCTTATATAATATAACTAGATTTTCTTCTTCTAGTTCTAAAAACTTATTACTATTATTAACTATTTATAATAACGTATTTATAATATTATTAAAGTCTTTCTACTCTATAAATAAGTCTTCCTTAAGTACTTCTTCTTATACTTTTAGTAAAAATAAAACTCTCCTCTAAGACTTTTAAGTCGTAGCTACGTACTATTTCTATAGTTAATAGCTAGTATTTAATTTAGCTTTATAGTATATCTTATACTAGTCGCGTATATAAGTCGTCTAATATATAATATTATATTTCTATATTATAACTACTCTATCCCTTTTATTCTACTAAGTATATTAGGGTTTTTCTTTTCTTAGATCTATCTTATAGTCTTTTACTAGGTATTTTTACTTTTTATACTTAAAGTATACTTATTTTTTATAAAGTTCTTATTTCTTAGAATTCTATTTTTCTTTTTTAGATTCTAAACTAGTCTCTAGGATTATTAGCTCTAGTCTATAGTACTTTTCTTCTTTTTTCTTTTTTATAGAATTTAATCTTTTCTTTCTTCTCTTAATTCTAGAGATAGAGGTTATTATTAATTCTAATAGTCTATTTAATTATCTCTTATATAGTCTATAGTCTATCTATTTAGATTATCTTATATTAAATATTATTCTTTAGTTCTTTATAGTAGTATAATATAAGAGCTACTTCTTCCTACTAGATTTTAGTAGTAAGTTATTCGAACTTAGATATATATATAGTAGCTAATTTAGTCTATTTAAGATATATAATCTTCTATTCTACTAGTCTTTCTAAGTTAATATCTCTAAATATAATATATAATTTATTTTCGAAGTACTTATAGCTTAAGAAAATAGCTCTAGTTTTATTACTTTAATAGATTTTATCTAGTCGTAAACTTTTATTTAAATAGATTTCGAACTAGATAATAGCTCTTTCTATAAACTATACTACTACGAATAATATCTTCGAGATCTTATTAGGTAGTTATACCTTATTAAGATTAAGATAGATTACTATATTAGCTAAAAATCTCTTAAGTTTAGATTATATTCTATTAAACTTTTTTAATTCTTTTAACTTTAGTAGCTTTCTTATATATCTTTTTAATTCCTTTAACGTATTTTATAAGCGAGCTACGAATATAAGCGAGCTACGAACTCTAAAATATATCTAAAAATCGAAAATCTATCTTTATAACTATATATTAATAATCTTTTAAATTTTAATATAAGATAGATAGTACTTAGATAAAAAGAGTAATAGATTCTTAAAAGTTAAAAATTAGTAGTACTTAAGTTATTAAAGTTTTATTAAATTTAGGGGCCAAAATATAGGTATCTAAAGTTATCTTAAGGAATATTAATTTTTAACTTATAAGAATCTAATACTCTCTTTATCTAAGTACTATCTATCTTATATTAAAATTTAAAAGATTATTAATATATAGTTATAGAGATAGATTTTTAATTTTTAGATATATTTTAGGGTTCGTAGCTCGCTTATATTCGTAGCTCGCTTATAAAATACGTTATTAATATTATAATCTATACTTCTAATATATTCTCTCGTTTCTTAAATATATACTAATTTTTAATAACTCTTTTAAAGTTTTCTATAGTTATACTATCTTTTAGGGAACTAAATTCCTAATAGCTTCCTACCTTAGAGGGTTCGGTCTAAGTTAGCGGCTACGCCGCTCTACTTTATTAGGTTCCTTCTTCTACTATTATAATTAGCTATTCCTACCTACTAGATAGTTAAGGTATTAAATAGGGTCTAGGTCTAATAGATTATTTAGCCTCGTTTAGGGTTTATACTTAAGATAGAAAAGAAGAAGTAGAAATAAGTAGATAATAGTTTAATTATATTAATAGGTAAGGATTAATCTATATTCGAATTAACTATAAGAAGAGAAAACTATCTAGAAGATTCGTAGTTATTATATATTAATTTAGTTTTCTTAGATCTATAGCTCTATTCCTATAGATCTACTAAGCTATTATATAATTCTTAGATCTATTTCTATTAAGATATAGATCTATTATATAACTTCTTATTCTCTAATTATAAGGTCTACGTCGTATTCTTTATTAGAGCCGGTAGTTAGCTCGATCTCTAGTAGTTCCTTTTACTAGCGGTCTATAGTATATATTTAGTTTATAATAAATACCTACTTTCTACTTAAAAAATAATTTAACTAATATTCTTTAGATTATTCTTAAAGTATATTAATATTATATAGTTCTATATATATTTACTTATTTTACTATATAAATTATTATTTATAAATATTTTTCTAATATATATACTAGATAATATACTTAATATATCTAAAGAATATTATAGAATCTATAAAAGGATACTAATAATTTAGTTTTTTTATATTATTTAGAAGTTATATATATACGATTCTATTAAAAGATAAAACTTACTTCTTCTATATTATTAGATATTAGTCTTTAAGGGAGTTATCTAATAGTCTTATATATCTCTTAAGTAGATTATATCCTAAAGAGGTAGCGATTTATCTCGTCTATACTAGAATACTACTATTTACTTCTAACTAGAGAACTTATCCTCTATATTACCTTTTTAAGAATCTATTTTCTAATATTTAAATCGCTTCCTATATAAGATAGCCTAGAGTAACGAAGTTATCTAATACTATTAAAGTAAAGAATTAATACTACTAATATAAATAGTATTACTACCTAAGTATTATATTAAAGATAGTAAATATCTTATACCCTAGCTTAATCCTATTTATTAATACTATTAGACTAAATAGCTAAAAATATTCTAGAAAGTTTTACTTTAGACTAGATTATAGCCGAGCTCGCCTAACTATATAACTAGAAGTAAAATAAACTTAATAAGACTATACTAGTCTAACTACGTAAAAAATATAGATAATATAAGATAGGAGATCTTATAATAATCTAACTAGAGATTATTTCTTCTATTAATACTTAAATAATAGTACTATCCTCTATAAATAGTCTTCTATGTCTAAAGGATCCCTATATATTTATAAAGAAGAACTATTAGAACTATAACCTTTAGGTAGTAGATTATAAGATTTATTTTATAGATAATCTATAAAACTTCCTTTAAAAGTATTAAAAGATATCTTTTAGTATTTATTATATTTCGGAAGAGCTTAAGATATCTTAAAGAATAGAATAATAATAATAACTAGCTCTTAACTCTATATAGGAACTAACTTAGAAATAATTATTAAAGAAGATATTAAATACCTTAGAAATAGAACTAAAAAAGAAGTAATAAATAATAGAAGTTCTTAAAAATTATAAATAGTACTCTTATTAAAGTTCTACTAGCCTTTTTAACTATATAAGACCTCTTTAGAAGGAGATTAATTAGATATTTAAAAGTAATTAGGTCTTAGAGTTTTTTAACTACCTATTAGAGTAGATTAAGAATAATTTATTTTACTAAGATCCTAAAAGATAGTTAAGTATTTAAGATTATAAAGAGACGGCTAATATAAATTAATATTATTATTAATATAAGTAGAGAAAGCCTAAGACTAAATCTAAAGAAAAAAGATAGAAATCTAACTAAAAAAATAATAGGGATCTAGTAAAGATCTTAAAAAAGTTTAAGTAAGATAAAAAGTATCTATTAAGATTTAAAAAGAATACTAAGCTTAATAGTAATACTACTAGTTCTAGAGTAGTCTATTACTACTATAATAAGTCTAGATATATAAAACTAGACTATAAAGTATTTAAAAAGACTAAGATAACTAAAAAAGAGAGATTAGAAAAAGCTACGGGTTTAAAGAAATAATCTTTACTCTTTTAGTCTATATAGACTTTATTAAGAAGATATTTAAAGAAGATCTAAGCTAACTATATAATATACTTTATCTAAAGTTTATAAAATTATTAACTATTCCTATAATAGTTAAGTCTAAAGATCTAGAGGCACTTATTAATCTAGGGTTATAGTTTAATCTCTTATTAACTAAAGCTACTAAGAAGATAGACTTAATAGTAGAACCCTTACCTAAACTTCTTATAAAGGTAGCTAATAGATCTACTATAATAGTATATAGGGTAACTATTACTAATATATATATTAAGGATATCTATAGATATATTTAGATATATAATTTATTATTTATAGTTATAAATCTTAATTAATATTCTATATACTTAGGAATACTATAAATTAAAGTTTATAATCTAAAATTAAATTTCGTAATAAGATAAATATAGTATTAGGGAATATTAGATAAATCTACTAATTAGTACTAGAAGGTAGTAACTAAATCTACTAAAGAGTTTAATAAAATAGTAAGAAGTCCCTTAGTAGACGTTTATACTATTATTATCTATAATTTAACCCTTTTAGATATAGTTTAAAGTCTATTAACCTACTAGCCTAAATATTATACTAATATAGTAGATATAGAATTAAAAGATTTTATAATAAAACTTCTAGACTATAGACCTTATAATCTAAGTATAAATCTAGAATCTAGAGGGGTTCTATCTTATTAACTATTATATAACCTCTTAGCCTTAGAATTAAAAGTATTAAGGAAGTATATTAATAAGTATCTAGCTAAAGACTAGATTAGACGCTTAAAGTTCTCTACTAAAGTACTAATTCTCTTTATAAAGAAGAAAGATAGTAGCTTAAGACTATATATAAATTATAAAGGTCTAAATAAGATTATAATTAAAAATTATAGCCCTTTACCTCTAATTTAAGAATCTTTAGAATATTTAGTCTAGGTAAGATAGTTTACTAAGCTTAACTTAAGTAAAGCTTACTACTAGGTCTAAATAAAGGAAGAAGATAAATAAAAGACTATCTTCTAGATATATTATAGATATTTTAAATATATAGTAATATCTTTTAGACTAATAAATATTCTAGCTACCTTCTAGACCTATATTAACTATATTAATATTACGTCTTCTTATCTTCGATAATAAGGTTCTTCTCTAGGTACTCGGTATAGTATATCCGTATTAATAGGGGAATATAGCTAACTAGCGATATAGTCTTAACTCTAGCGAATAAGACCTTTATTTATAATTAGAATATAAGACTATAATAGATAATTAATAAAACCGATTTAGATATCTAATTCTTCGAGTCCTTAGTAGAGTATAGAGGATCCGAATAGCTAGTAAATACCCTAGTAATTAAGACGGTAATATAGAAGTAAGGGGGAGAGAAAGCCGACGGAGTTTCGTACTAAAATTAAAAAAGTTCTCTAATTATTATATAATTAAACTATATAATATTTACCTATAGGTCTTAGTTAAAATACCTTATCTAGCTTATAAAAAGTATAATAATAATTATTTTCTTATATAAATATTACTTAGATAATAGAAAAACTTTATTACTATATATTAAACTATTATTAAATTAAAACTAATTTCTTTATACTATTAATAAGCTATTTAATTTAAGAATTAGATAGTAACTAAGTAATTATTATTAGTATTTTTAATAGGAGTACGAGCTTTTATTACTAAGAATATAAGAATTTAGTTAGATAAAGAAGCTACTACTTAGTATAAGCTTTAATCTTCTTATATACTAGCTAGCTAGCCGCTAGAGAAAGTTATATAATAGATCTATAAATCTATAGATCTTAGTAAATATAGATTCTATAAATCTATAGATCTATAGATTAGTAGATCTATAAAAATATAGAGCTATAGATTCTATAAATCTAAGAAAACTAAATTAATATATAATAACTACGAATCTTCTAGATAGTCTTCCCTTCTATAGTTAATTTAAATCTAGATTAATCCTTACCTATTAATATAATTAAACTATTATCTACTTATTTCTACTTTTTCTTTTCCTATCTTAAGTATAAATCCTAAACGAGGTTAAATAATCTATTAGACCCGAACTCTATTTAATATAGACTATCTACTAGTCGTACTAACTTATAGCGAACCTTTTACCGATATAAATAATAGATTAGATCTAGATTATAGTCTATTTATTTTATTTAATAATAGAGCTTATTATAAATAATTTAGCTATTAAAGATATAGACTACTAGTTATTTAGAATATCTATTTACTTTTATAACTAATTCTTTAGAAAGTATTTAACTAGGTAATAAATCTTATATAGCTTTACGTAATCTATTTATATAGAAAATATTATATATCTTTATATAAGAAGATAATTAAATTATATAAAAGTTATATCTTTAGTTAATAATAAGATAAAATCTATATATTTACTAGTCTAGTTTTAGACTTAATCTTAAGGTAGTAAATCCCTTAAATATAATATAGACTTAATCTTTTATATTAAAATCTAGAGGGTAGTATTTTTTATTAACTTATTAGCTTTAAACTTTTTAAACTACTATAATATTAGCTTAGACGTAATTATAAATCTATTAGACTATATTAACTTAAGTTTTTATAAACTCTTAAACTATCTATATAGTTATATTATCTAATAATTTAAAAGATTTATAAATATATTCTTACTAATTCTAGTAATAATAAGTCTTATAGCTAAATTCGATCTTAAATAGAAAAAATTTCTATTATATTATATAGAAGAATTACTTAGACCTAGTCTATACTAGATAGAAGATTAGACTAGTTATTTTAATAAAAGTTTATAAAGAAGTATAATTATTAGTCTAACTATTAATTAAAAATTTCTATATTACTATTAGTCTATAAATAGTAGACTATAGATAATAGTTAGTTAATTTTTATAAATTTATATAATTCTTTTATAAAGTCTAATATAAATTATAAATCTTAATTTAAGATTATAGTATATAGAGGACTAAAGACTCGCTATATATATATATATAGTAAAGAGTAGCTATATCTTTAGTAGTAATAGTCTTAAAGTAAAATAATAAAAAAATATATTTTAATAATCTATATATTACTATAAATATATTATTATATCTCTTATAGTTCTTTAGAAAGTTTTTAAAATTTATAAAGATATCTTTCTATACTCTCTTAGATATAAAGAGTAGTTTAAGAAGATTTAAAATCTTATCTTAAGACTTATAACTCTATTAGTACTACTTATAGTTTCTTATATAATATTTTATATTTTTATTTATTATACTCTAGTAATATAGATCTCTTAGAAGTCTAATAGTTTTCTTTATATTTAGATAAGTAGTAATCTATATAGTATATACTACTTAAATAAGATAGATCTTAAGAAATTCTACTTTAAATACTACTAACTTTTTTTTTTAAAAGAGAAGTCTAAATAAGATTAGAAATAGATACTTATATTCTTAATAAACTAATTCTTACTCTAGTTTAAGTATAATATATATATAGTTTTTATAAAGTATATAATTAAAAAGTAGATAAGAATAAACTTTAGTTTTATACCTAAGATCTTAGATATTAGTAGTAGCTATTAAGGAAGCTATTATAGTAAAGGTCTATCTAAAGGAAATAAAGATATAAGTTCTAGTAGCTTTATCTTTTTTCTTCTAAGTTTTTAACTTCTTTTATTTTTAAGAAAGAATATTTATAATAATATTAGTAGTCTTAGAGTAATAATAAATAGTATAGTAATAATCTATAAGTTTCTTAGTCTAATAAGTCTATTATAAGATTAGTTTATACTTAGTTAAAAAATACTTTAGTATCTAATAATTAGTAATAACTTAAAAGGGTTTATTTAGTTATAACTTTATAAACTAAGTTCTTTATTTATTACTTATAACTATAAGTATCTTCTTATTATAGATCTTATAATTTATTTTTATAAACTTTATTATTTTTATAAAGTAAACTATAGATTATTAGATTCTATTATCTTAGAATTATATAAAGGTATCTACTAGGATATTATTACTTATATTAGTTTCTATATAGATTTTATAGTAGAACGAGTAATATTTTATAATAATATTTAAATATAATAATATCTTACTTTTCTTAAATATAGCTTATTCTTTAGGCCCGAAGATACGAAATTTTCTCTTTTATAGTAGTTAGATAAGTAGATAGACTATATAATTATAGTCTTTTAGCTACTTATAGTAGTAGTTATAAAAACTTAAATAAGCTTATAACTCTTTTAGAATTATAAATTTCTTCTAATCTTTAATAACTACTATCTTATTAGGGTTTATATAGATCTCTTTAGTACTAATAATAAAACTTAAGAACTTTATCTTAGTAACTATAAATTTACTTTTTTTAATATTAATCTATAATCTAGTCTTTTTAAGCTTATTTAGAATTTTACTTATATATTTCTTATACTTAAGAGGGTCTTCTAAGTAGATTAAAATATTATCTATATAGATAGTATAGATTTTATTAATTTTATCCTTAAGTACTTAATTAATATAGTATTAAAAGATTATTAATCTATTATATAGTTTAAAAGGTAAGATATAGTACTTATAATTTCTATATTATATTTTAAAAGTTATAAGATTTTTTATATTAAAATCTAATTTAATATAATAAAAGGCTTAATATATATCTAGTTTAATAAAGACCTTTACTTTAAAGAGTTATATTAGTATCTTCTTAATTAAAAGAATAGTAGTAATATCTCTTTTTATAACTATATTAATTTTTTTAGTAATTAATATAGAATTTTTATCCTTCTTCTAACTTCTTAGTAAATAGAATAGATAAGATAAAGTTAGCGTCGCTAGTTATAATAAAGTCTTTTTTTAGATACTTTTCTAAGTAAACTTTTAGTAATTTTAGATATTTAAGGGATATATTATAGAATAGACTTATACTAAGCTTATTTATATTATTCTTAAGAATAATTTTATAATTAATATTCTCTCTTTCTCTCTTTTAAAGGGTAGTTTATCTAAGTTAACTTTAAAGAAGTAGTCTAAGGTAGCTTCTATATAATCTTTATAAGAGAGCTTTTCTATTATTATATCTTATATATTTTATTTTACTAAGTCTTTTAATTATTTATCTTTAATTAATAAGTTAACTTTATATAGACTAGTAGTTTCTAGTATAATCTCTTTTTTATCTATAAGCTTCTATATATTAGAAGGTTTAAGAAAATATATATCGAACTTATTATTAATAATCTACTCTAGTAGATTATTAGGGATAGATATTACTTTCTTTTTTTTTCTATTATTTTTTTAATAATCTTATTAGCTTTTCTTAGATTTAATATCTTTTAAACTATTATTAGTATTACTATTTATATTCCTTTATATTTCTTTAAAAGTAGTTTACTAATTCTTTATTACTTATAGTAGGGCCTTAGTAGACTTATAAACTACCTTTTAGAGAATTATAAGAATTTTAATAGAAATTTTTAAATTAAGTATTATATTCTTTTTAAGTAAGTAGACCTTCTTTTATACTTTAATTTATTAATTAATTAAGTCGTTATAGTATAAAGTATTATTCTAGTATTCTAGCTCTAACTTTAGATCTAGCTTTTTTATAATAATTAAATTATATTTTATCTACTTTAGAGTATTATTTAGCTAGTATAAAGTCTGGTTATAATAGTCGATTAAGAACTAGATTTACTTAAAGAATTTTCTTCTAAATATTATATTATAATATCTAAGTTTATAGAAGAAGAACTAGATAAATATATTCTTTTTTTAGATTAATAGATTAGTTTAGATAGTTATATTAACTAAATAACTATATTTTCTATTAAATCTATTAAGAAGAATTAGTTTCTTTAATTAATAGAAGACGAGCTTTAGCTTTCTCTTTATTACTTTTAAATACTTAGAGTAGACTAATAGATATATACTAATATTACTATTTATTAATCCTCTTAGTTATATAACTAGACTATTTACTATAAATTAAATAGAAAGTATAAATAATTTCGAATTAATAAACTATAATATCTTAATAAACTATTAATAATTAAGAAGTTTAATTACTTCTATATAAACTACTAGAGAGAAGTCCTTCTCTAGTAGCTTTTATTTTTTAATACTATAAAGAAGATATTAGAGTTATACTCTAAACTACTCTTCTTTTTATATAAGAAGTCTAAATAAGCTTCTTTCTTTAAATTATTAAAAAAGATAGTATTAACTTTTACTTCTATAATATTCTATATTATCTTTTATATAAAATAGCTAGAATAGTCTTACTATTTATCCTTCTTTTTATAGTTAAAGTAGTAATTCTACTTCTTATACTCCTTTAGTATATAGTTATAAAGTTTAGGTATATCTTTAAAATAAATAAACTTTTTTTTTTAATTTACTAAAGAAGAATTTACTTATAACTAGCTATTTTCTCTTAGAAATAACTAATTAATTACTTCGAGTAAGCTATATCTTTTAGTATTAGTTATTTTTAAGTAGTACTTTATTAGTTAAAGTTATATATTTATATAGTTTATTAAAAGTAGAATTACTATTATTAAATAAATTTATCTTATTTTTTAGATTAAAATAGAGCTTATTTATAAATTCTTTATTTTACTAATAGTAAAATAGATAAATTTTTATTACTAGACGCTTAAAGTTCTTAATAAAGTTACTAACTTTATTAAATATATTTATATATAGTTATTAGAATTTAACTTTTATCTTCTTCTTTATATAGAGATCTTTATAATAGTTTTTAATATATTTTAATAAATTTATATTAGATACGAAGTCTATTTCTTCTTTCTTAAAATTTAGTTATATTTAAATATAGTCTTTTACTAGATCTACTAGTTAGGATATAATATAGACTTAATAGATCTTAGCTATCTACTAGAAGGTTTCTTATATATACTAGTTTTTATTAACTATAAGTTTTTATTCTATATTATAAAGTTAGTTCTTTAACTTAAACTTCTTATTATTTTTAAATAAGATAGAGTCGAGGTAGAACGTAGTCTTCTAGAAGCTAAAGATTTATAAGAAGTTACTTTAGTAATTTCTTATAATATTCTTCTTTTAAATAAAAATCTATATTCTATTATTTAAAATAATAATTATAGACTCTAGTAAGACTAATAGAGATCTTATAGAATAGATACTACGGTAAAGAATAGAAGTATTTTTCTTTCTTTTTATTATAAAGGATAGTATATTTAAATCTAACTAATATTCGTAGAGATTTTTATAAAAAGGGCTAGATAGTAAACTAGGTAGTAGAGGACTATATAGTACTAGTAGTAGAAATAGAATTAGATTAACCCTTTACTCCTTTATTATTAAGATCGACTTAAAAGTTAGATATTAAACTAAGTCCTATTAAAATCTTCTAGATAATCTAGATATCTATAGGATTCTATAAGAACTAAAGTCTATATTATTTAAAAGTATTATAGTAGAAGGATATTTTATTTCTTTAGTAGTTTATTTACTATTAGGGTTATATTATAATAATAAAATCTTAAGAGTAGATATAGAGTAAGTATTATACTAAAAGAGAACTACTAGTCTAATCTTAGTATAAGCTACTATAGGGGAGAATTACTTAAGATTCTTTTCTAAACTCTACTATTAATTTATAATTTTCTAATATTATTAAAACTTCTCCTTTAACTTAGTAACTTAGTTATTAAGGTATTTTTAATATTATAAATATTTATTAAATAGGAATTTTATATAAATATTTCTTATAATAATATCTATTCTAAGTATAACTATTAGTCTCTAAACTATAATTAGGCGAAGACTTTTATCTATTAGAATATTAACTATTAGATCTAGGTCTTTTTAGATTTTTAATAACTCTTAGACTATATTATAATTAAAGAAGACTTCTTATCCTTCTATATTTATTAAATAGGATATTTCTAATTAGTTTTCTCTTTTAAGTAATTAGAGCTTCTATATATAATAACTAATTTTATTCTTTATATTATTTAGAATTATACCCTTATCTTTCTAATAGAGATAGATAGCTAAAAGAGACTAGAGATTAATCTATACTTATTAATTAATAAATCTCTTTAATCTAGTTAGAGTACTTATATAGATCTATTAATATTTATACTCTTTATTCTTAAATAAAGACTTTTAGCTTCTTAAATAGATACTTTTAGTTTTATTTAAAGCCCTACTTAAGGTCTTATTCTTTTCTTTATCTTTCTTCTATAGGAAGATCTTATAGGAGGGTAGTTTACTTAGTAAAGTAGACTTTAAAGGATCTACCTAGTCTAAAAAATCTACTATCTTATTATTATACTAATTTAGTAATTTAGTTAATTATATAAAGATAAGTTTATTATAAAATTTAGAATATAGATCTAATTCTATATAATACTTTTATAGGTTTCTTCTCTTTAAAGAAGATACTAGATACTCTAGTAATATTAAGACTCGAAGTAGTTAATTTTAAGACTTATTTAAAAAAGTATTATATACTATCTACCCTAAGTACTATAGATTTCTAGGAATTTAAAGGGGTTAATATTTAGCTACTATCTCTAGTTAAAAGTTAGAGATCTTAGAATAATATAAGACTTTAGAACTAAGTATAATTAATTAAAAGTTATAATAGCTAAAGTAGTCTTCTAATTAACTAATAGTAGAATTAATATATTAAAGCTATTCTAAGATAGTACTATAAGAATATAAGAATAGGAGATTCTTATACCTAAATAGAGCTTAGTATACTAAATAAGCTAACTAACTATTAGACTAATTCTCGGGATTATCTAATCTACTAACTAAAATAGGAAATAAGTAAAATAACCGGATTATCTAGAGAATAGACTATAATAAAAAGTAGTAATTATAGTAAATAAAAAGAAAGTTATTAATCTTAATATATAGATATTTAAGTTATAATTATATTTAAAATATAAAGTATAATTTAAATAATCTTACTATAACTTTACTATAATCTTATTATAACCTCGTCGTTAACTATACTATAGTATAAGAAAGCTTATATTTAAAATATAATTATATAGCCTTTATATTAAAGATTTATTTATATTATATTACGTATTATTAGGGACGGGATAAGCCCTACTTTTTATCTCTAGCCGAGGGTTGCCGAGGGCTTGGCTAGGTTTAGGTAAGATTTTAGACAGGTTCAGAACTTCCGTTTTAACGAATTTACTTCTACTTATAGCCCTCGTCCGATAAGGTATCGATCTCCCTACGCCGAACTTCCCTAGCCTAGGGCTATTATTCCCTGGTGTCCTTCCGCCGTGACGAGCGACGACCCGTATTCGTATGCGCCTACTTGGAACTTGTCGGCGTCATCGGCTAATTGAAAGGGCGGCGCGGAACGCTTGTACTTTCGCGTGATCATGATCGAAAGGAGTATCGCCGTCACTTGAAGAATATTATCTCTAATATTTACAAAATACTGGGTTAGCTTACCTTGAACTGAGCATTCCATAGTGTTCGGTGTGGTGTTGCTGCGGGGCCGGGATCGAAGCGAAGCGAATACACTTGTGCGTTGAGTCACATGACTGCCAAGAAAATAGGGTCAATTTTGAACCGGCTGCTTATGGGTGAACACAGCAGCACATCAAATATACAAAGTAAGCGTCTGGTTTTACTTGCGGAAAGGGGGCTATAATGAGCTCTAGACAGGCTATTTCTGACATTAATTACATGGCTTGCTTGGGACGGGTCGAGCTCGGCGCGCGTGCCTTGGGGGAACGATCGGACGCCCAACACTAATACATGAAACATGAATAACGTTAGAATCGCGAGCAGTAGACATCTCTCTCTTTAATCCTTCCACAGGATTCTTCGTGATGTTCTCGGCACCAACGTGTGGAGT
The DNA here is from genome assembly GCA_030770425.1 of Darksidea phi. Taxonomy (NCBI): domain Eukaryota; kingdom Fungi; phylum Ascomycota; class Dothideomycetes; order Pleosporales; family Lentitheciaceae; genus Darksidea; species Darksidea phi. Next base: position 24,905 of record JASJFT010000222.1, on the reverse strand, counting down.
GCTGGATTTCCCAGGCGGCATCGTGGCGACTGCACTGATAGGTTCGCGTTGGCGTTCGCAGCCATATTGATGATCGATTGGGACGGCGAGACCATTGTTCCTTAACATCTCATACAAGCCAGAACCCAAGCTAGTTGAGGTCCACCGTAGATAGCTTGATGATGGGGGCTCTATTGGAGTCAACACCAAAAGTGGCCCAGCTCGCCTTTGACCGCCGTATTGTGCTACACCCTTCATCCACCAAACCATCGTCGTCGCGCAACACCTCGCTATTATACGTTTAACAGAGGTGACGCACAGACGCTTCTTGGTGCCGACGTGGGTTGAGGGAGGTGCGGCAGGAAGGATTGGGCTTGCTATTTCGATATTGCGGATTAGTGTTATAAGACCGTCACTTAGCGGAATGCTCAATCGGTCGCGCCCTGCTATTTGTTAGCCTGTATTCAAGCATGAGGCATTCAGATGTACGTACGGACGTGACCCCATCGCAGGCAGCGCTTGTACCGCCGCGTTGTAAAATTGTACAGGAGATGGGTGAGCGTCTGCGCGCTTTCCAGTTGGCCGGGTTAATAATATGCCTAGGTTTATGACTAAGCACTGGGCGCTTGGCTCTCTCGCCGGTTTTCTGCTGTTTTCCCATCCACAACCTTTCGTGCCATGCAATCAAAAACCCCGGCTGACTCAACCCGATTTTACATCATGTTAGAAGTTCCAGTCTCGTAGCCACTGCTCCATGAGCTTCCCGTCAAGGGGTTCGACATACACTTCCGATACTTTCCTTATATTCTCACCAATACATCTCATATCTTCCCTCCCTTCACCTATTGACCTTAGAAAATCCGAGAACTTCAAAGCGGCGTACCTTCCTTGGCCCTCTATATCTGTCCGCGCCCTCTGTTCAAGCTTATCCAGCCACTCTGGAAGCGAAATTATCTCCGCCTCGAGTCCGAAGCGGTTAATAAGCGTATCTAAGAATAGACTCCACGGCTTTACGTCAGGATGTACGAGGTTGAAGACGCGATAATCATAATTACTTCCCTCATCCGCTACAACATCCGATATTTGCTTCGCAAGCGCTTCAACAGGCATCCAGTCAACGGGTGATACGCGAGCCGGCAGTACGCCGAGTGCTTTCGACGTTTTGATAAGAGCCAGGAGCCACCCTTGCACTGGCATTTGAACGCCAGATGACAAGCTAGGTCCGCCAATCTGACCTGTGCGAATGATACTAATAGGTATGCCGCATTCCTTATGCGCAACTTGTAGGATACGCTCGGCAACACATTTGGACTCACCATAGCCCATATGCATTGCCACATCGTTGTCCGTAATCGGTGTTTCTGGGATAGCCAGCTCCTGCGGGAAGACTTTCGACCAGTTCCCTACAGCGGCAATGGACGAAACAAACACTATACGAGGGCGTTGGGAGCTTTGATGGGACCAATCAATGATGTTGCGCAACCCTGATAGAAATGGCTTCTCGAATGAGGAAATTGGGAGACCAAAGTTAGGTCTCCATGCATTGTAGACAATGACGTCCGTTTCTCGTGAAAGCTTTGCGAAGTCATGATCAGAAAGGCCAAGCTGTGGTGCATTGAGGTTCATGACGATGAATTTCGCATGGTCGAATCCCATACCTGTGTTGTATCCGAACTGTGTCAACGCTTTCGTCGTTCTCTCTTCGGCGTCGGTGCTGCGGTTGAGGCAATATATTGACGTGATTCTAGGGTCCGCCATGAGAGATGCCAGAATCTGTGGTCCAAGATATCCCGTGGAGCCCACTAGGGCTACCGTATAAGGGCCAGTACCACCATACTGGATTTTTGGCGATCCCTTCAGCCCTTGCGTATATTTTGAAGTGAGTTGCTCCATAATCGCATTACGAGACTGAGTAAAGTCGGCCGTATGATGACCAGAGTTCAGGAAGTGGGAAAGTACAGCTGCCAGCCGTGAAATAGAAGAATTGCGGTAGACGGTACGTGTATCAAGCCATTCAAGGCTACTGCCAGGTACACTATCATAGAGACCGGCTTTCAGGTTGTTCAGAAGCTGAGTGATCATAACAGAGTCCAGGCCGAAAGAAAATAAGTCGTCATCGTCGAGGATGTCTGAGAATTCGGGGTAAGAGTCTATAAGGACGCTGCGCACGAATTCGAGAATCGTACCTGGCGTGAAGTGAGGCACCATTTTGGGTTGCAGCCGCGAGGATTTCCTTGGTGTGATTGCAAAGTCATTCGCGTATAGAGCCTCGATCTCAGACCCATAAAGCTGCTCAGTCAATTTCCTGACGATTGTTCCTTTGCCAGCTCTAACAAATGGCTTGTGTGGCGCGGCTATGATGATGTGATGGCGCAATATACGGCCTTGTGCAGGCAGAAGCCGATTCGCATCCTCGACATATGGCCAAACATCTCTGTCCAATTGGTCCAGTTCCTTAGTGGGGACATCGGGCTTTGGCTCAACCAGCAGGGTAGCTCGTGAACGGCCTTGACCGACAATCAAGGCGCCAGACAATGCTGGATACGCCTGCATCTTGAGTTCCATTGGGATTGGATTGAACTTCTCGCCGTTACTGAGAACGATAATATCGTCACGGCGGCCATAGTATTGCCACAGGCCGGGCTTTTGTGGATGTTGCTTGAAAAGATCTTTAGTGCGGTACTCCGTCACACCGGGCAGGTTATGATTGAGTGCGGACATCGTCTTAGTACTTTCATCGGCAAAAAGAACTAACTCAAAAGTCTCCGTTTCCTCACTGGATGGCTGCATTTCAAGCTTGAAGTGAGGGTTCCATTCCATCCACGCCCAGTCTTCCGCGGATGGTGCCAGCTGCGGGACTTGGAAAGCCTCGGTAGAGCCATAGAGTGGACAAAGCTCGGTGACCTTGGACAGCCGTTCTCCAGCAATAGGAGAGAACGGTCCACCAGTGTAGCAGAGGAAATCGAGGCCCTTGAAAAAGTCAAGACCGCCAGGCTCCATCAACAATTGCTCTGCAATCGAAGGGGGAAGGTACAGGGCACGTAAGTGTTGGTGATTCATGACTTCCTTCAGAAGCGATCCGCTGGGAGGCATGAGTGGGGGCCCCAGAACTGGGCTGGAGGCTTCGGTGAAGATGGGATTGACTAGCAAGGACAGGAATCCAGCAAGATGGAAGTACGGGAAGACGGTGTAGAAGCGTCCCCCTCCATTGAAGTCCCATATCGAATAGTCCCTTTTCTTTCTTCCAGGAGTAGTAGGAAGATTTCTCTCATTATCGAGGACCGCAAAGGTTGCATGGGTCATCGTTATAGGTTTGGGAATGCCTGTTTTGGTCAGATGCTAAGTTTGAAATGCACTAACTAGTACTCGCCTGTCGACCCTGAAGAATGGAGAATTACTATTGGGTCATTCTGTGCACTGTCGAAGGTTTTATAGAATGGTTGGGCCGGTGGGTTGGCTGCAAGCATCTCCTGGAACGAGGGAATTTCCCAACGATTCAACTCAGGGCTGGTAGCTACGAGCGCTTTGACGACCGGGAGTACCTCTGAAGTGTATAGAAGCTTCATACAGCTTGTCTGCTCCATCAGGGACATATTGGTTGTGGGGGGGTTTCGAGGTGAAGGTAGTAGCACCTAGAAAGGTTAGCACACGACTTATGTTAATAAATGAAGGTACTGTAACTTGCCTTATACCCGCACTTGACGGCACCAAGAGAGACTGCAACACATCGAAGGTCTGGTATACCCACATAGCCCAATGTCTCGAATTCACCGGTCCTGCCACAGCGGCTCGCAATCCAGTGAGCCATAAAATCGACGCATTTGGCCATGTCTTTACAAGATATGTCGACGAATCCACCAGAAAGATCACGATCATTTGGAATGGACGCGTAGGTCCGGTCATGAGGTGCGGATGCTAGATCATCGAGCGCTTGGGGCAGAGTCCTGCGGCCGTATAAAGGACGTGTAGCTACGGCCATTGGGATAACCGCTTAGAGTTACGATGAGGCAATGGTAAAAGAGAAGGAGTATGTTTTGAGAATTAACTATGTCGAAATTGAAGGTTCGAATAGCTCTGATTTGAAGAGAGGTGAAAGAGGGGAGAGTTGTGGGCCCGCCTCTAAGGAAACCCGCTAGGGACGGTAAGATTTACACTGGGCACCTCTAGTCTGACTGCATATCGTATGATGCATGCATATAATAGGCGTTAATAATAAATTGAAATAATGGTCAGAGTCGTAGAGCTGTGCCACAAGCATACTTATCCGCAGCAGCTGCCCATCCGATCGGGCTGATGGTGGCATAATGACCCCGCACGCCAAAGGCTGCGCCGCAAGCACGGACATCCTGAATCATGCAGGACGTCAATCTCACCCCAGGGGCGGTTAACGCGGTCGTGGGAGGTCAAGAAATTAATTTCGATAATGCCGTGAAACATTCCATTCGGTTTCCGATCGGTGTTGGTTGCCGTGCTGTCACACATTCCCTATTCGGCACGGCCGGAGTGATATCCGTCCGTGTCTTATGAAGCTTTCATGTTTATTAGACCTTACTAAATGTATGAGCGAAGTAGATTTGTCATAGTTCCTTAAGTCTCACATCCAGATCCCAAGTTAAGACCTTTCGGAAGACTAACGAGTCTATATCGACCATCATGGAGCCTAACGTAAATATTCATACTACACCAGCCATGGAAGCTCCACTAGGTGTTACCTCCAATTTAGTAGACCCTTATTCAACGCACCGATCCCTAGTGGCTACGTCTTCTGTTTGTCTTGTTTTATCGCTTTGGCTATTATTGCAAGGACATTCACCAAAGCCTACTTACTCAAGACTGTACTGGTAGAAGACTGTACGTTCTAACCACGCACACGTTTACATTTATTGCTAACTGCCCTCAGATGCTTTGATATTCGCCGGAGTAAGCCATCATGTTGAGCATATTCATAGAACGGTAACATGCTAAAACTCTCAGGTGGGCTTTGCTGCCTTCACGGGAGTAATGCTAAGTGCAGGACACGCCGGTCAAGGAAGACACCAGTGGGATGTTTCAATCTCAGGGGTTCAAAGGGTTGCGTATGTAAGTGTACATTGGGTACCCCTTTGCGCAAAGAACTGACCGACCATGTTAGCTCGCCAACATTCTAGAGATCATCTATCCGCCCGTCATGTTCGCCGCGAAGTTCACGATCCTCGTACAGATCAAGCGCATTTTCACTGCCCACCAGAAAGACTTTGTCTATTGGTCGGTGCAGATTCTCATTATAGCCAATTTGTTAGGCTATTTCGCGACCTTCGTTGCTTTTATATTTGCCTGCTGGCCAAGGGAGAAGATCTGGAAGCCTCATATTCCTGGGAGGTGCATATCAGCAAATGCGTCCATCATCACTACCTCAGCAATCAACCTGGTCTCAGATTTTACGATCTTATTCATACCGGCGTACGCTATTACCGGCCTTCACATTCCTTTACAAAAGAAGTTCGGCGTAGGCGCGATATTTGCAACCGGTGTATTGTATGTCCTGGCCCACCCTTCTTTAAGCAGTTGTACTAACGCCTCTCAGCGCATGTGTTTCCAGTACCATCCGCCTCATATATAGCATCCAATTAGCGGAGACACATGATATTATGTGGGCGATAGCTCCTGTGGGGATGTGGGCGTAAGTTCCACATCATCGCCATTGAGATCAATTTTCATTGAAGTTAATTTAGGCTTGCTGAGTTCACCACCGTCATTTTAGTGGCTTGCTTCCCTACATTTCCTCGACTTCTAAAGTTTCTTCGAAACCACGGTACAGAGTCGAAGTATGCGCATAATCAACAATGCATGCTGCGAGCAGCGCCAATCCGGAATACAAATGTCCATTACGATGATTCAGTGCAAACGGAAATGGGCCCTTATAGTCCATTGGAAGATCGAAAGCCTCCATCAAATGTGGTAAAGACAGATGAGTTCAATGGGGGTGCGTCGTATCCGGGCGTGCCCGTGATTCACAGGAAAGTCGAGATAGAGATGGTGAATGAGCAACGCACCTAGCCTGAGCAATAAGTTGATACTACTATAGAAGTGATATATTGTATAGCTGCAGATCATGAGGTATTCTTCTTTCAGGCTGGCATGAGCATTTCCTATTCAATGGTAAGATCCCCAATATAACAGCAATATAGAGTTCTTCATTCACAAATTATATATACCACCACGCGGGATGCGAAAAACTTGGCACACCAAAACCTTCCGAAATGCCTACCTCATACAACTTCCCACCAAAATTACATCGCAGGTAGTCAAATATTACGCGAAATCGCGGGGGTAGCCATAATAGGTGTAGAAAGTATAGTATTGATACGCTGGCCAGCTAGATTTAAATATGAGTCAAAATCAAATTATATGATGAAACTCCACTAAATTTTTTTTTTTTTTTAACTTGGAAACATCGAAAAATTTCTATATAAAAATATGGTGTAGTTGCCAAGATCCGAATTTTTGATAATTTTCGGTGGCATTTTGGTGTGCCACTTTTTTTCGCATACCGTATGAATACCTACGCTTATCTCTCGTTAGCGCGAAGGCCCCACTGCACGGCGTTGCAAAACATCCCTGTAAATATATCATCCTTAACTTCGCTAAACCCGGACCGTAAGATTGCAGCGGCTCTCGTGTACCACATTTACGGGTTTTTTATGCGAATGAGTAGTGGGCGTCGATTCACGTGGCATCGAAGCGTCTTGAATCTTCCTTAATTTGTCATCTACTGAAAGTTCTTAAAATTAGCTTTCTTATGTAGAACGCACCTAGATTCACGCCTTGCGCTACGACGTCGCTCATGTATTGGAAATGCACTGTAATAAAGTCATTTCCCCAATACTCACCCGGCAGGGCTCCCTTGTACACCTGAAAGAAAGGTGCATGCCATGCCACATCCACACATATATCAGTCCACTTTCCCAACCGTGCCGCAAACATACTTGCTGAGGGGCAAACGTTCAGGCAACACCTTAACCCGCATTTGGTACATAGCAATATAAAATCGGGTAGTACAGTATATGCACCGGCGTTATTGAATGTTAGAAGGCTTGCATTGAAAGGTGTCACCTGCGAGTATGAGGGGTAAACTGCAAGTTTGAGGCGTAAGGTGGCTATGTTCAGAGACGTGCGCGCCTTCAATTAATACTGACGTACTCGAATAGAGTATAGACTAGTGGACGGGCGGATACGCCCGCACCCGCACTTTGCTGAACGATTATAACGTTCTATACGGCGATAATAAAGTGCGGCGTCCGGGTGGAACCGCCCGTTTACGGGTCCGTACAAGGGGGAATCATGAATGGGCTGCTAGCGTGTTCGCGTGCACGGAGACAATTTCTATGGAAAGTTGTCGATTTGTACGGAAGCTCGGCATACCGCGCTAGCTGCCCGTTCGTGATCCCCCTTGTACAGCTTGATGCGTGAAAAATCATTACTCCTCTAGGTACCCTAAACACCGCTGCCGCACCCGTCATGCCAACCAGCCTTGTTTCTTACCGAGCCTATCCGTAATGCACCTTCCTGATATGAGACTCATTTTCCTCAGAACCAAAGCTTCAACACAGGAAGCATATACACCCCGGTGATCCAGGCGTTCCACAGCACAAAGGTCATCTTATCGGCCTTAACCGTCCTGAGCAAGCAGGTTCTGGCCGAAACGACAGAGGCGAGAGTGCCAATAGCGATACACGGCAGCCATCCCGCAGTCCAAAACATGCAGCATGTGCTAGTCCAGAAGGCGACACCAATCACGATGGATATCCGTGCATGGAGATCGCCGATGACAAGTGGGACGGTCCGTCTGCCCCGGATACTGTCGCCGCCTTGATCATGCATGTCCTGTGCATGTGCTGTGGTGGAGACTACGGCGACAAGCCACGCAATCCATTTCCAGAACAAAAGACAGCCATGTTGACCGGGATTGTTAACTTCGGTAACGATAGGCAGTATCGTTTCATATGGCAAAAGGGAGAACCCCAAGGTGACTTCAGTGGCCCCGGACGCGAAACAATTGTAGCCTAGGCCATTGATGAGGTTGCGAATGATGCAGTTGTTATCCGAACCGCCTATTTCGTTGTACCAGAAACCTTCACAAATGTAAGAAAGACAAAATCATGATAGGGAAGGATCACTATACCTAATCCCATGAGAGTAACACACTGAACAAACCCTCCAATTCGCCAACTCACGGCAGCCGCCAGCCCGTATAGGCAAAACATGAGTCTTCTTGCGTGGGGTTGGCTCATCCTTCTTGAAGGCATTACCCGCCATGGCTTGTTGATTGCATCTTCCTTGATAGAGCTCGGATGTCGCTGGTTAGCGATAGCGAAAGGGAGCAGGTTTATCCAGACCCAGAAAAGAGTAAGCGGGGTCCTACGGAGGACCTCGGAAGTTGTTGGCGTGGTGGATGCGGCGAAGCCGAAGGAAGTGGTAGCCAGTGCGCTCAGAGCCCCGAAGACGGTTTTGGGAATGATGATTGTTTTGATGTCGCTGTAGGTAAACAGCCAGATAGTGTATAAATAGTTGATGAAAAATGAGGGTATACAAGAGAACCCATAAAAGTTGGTTGAGAAAAATTGTTGTGGAGAGGAATTGACTGGTATGTACATGGCTGGTCGTTAAGTACAGCTTTCAGCGATGGCCTGGTCGAGGAGAGATGAAAATTGTTCGTTTCCTTCGATCTTCGGTCTCCTTAAATATGCCCAGCAATGAGTGCTCGGTTCGACGCAAGATAAGCAGAAAGGAAGCTTTGCTTCTTACAGGATGCTTTAAAGTTGTATTCTATCTGCAGTTCATCATACTAATAGGCCAAACGCCACCCCAAGCCCGCCGCCGTTCTCCGAACCTCCTATGGTATTAGGCAGAAATTTTGGACCCGACCCTAGTACTGTAGGGGCATTCCTACATGCGCTGCAATTTTAAAGACCGTTTTGCCACCTAAAATTACTTACAAATCATATTAATTATTGTATTCGTACACTATGGGTTTTAGAAACAGGATAAAGAGGCGAATAAAGTGGAGGGTAGCTGGTGATTCGTATATCAAGACCTGGAACTCATATAACAAACTTTTAACAATCTATCTATACCTATGTTTGGCTATTTATTCTCGCCGTAATGCAAGTATGGATGGAAATTGATCAATTATAGGGCCAAAAGGAGACTAGGATGACTTGCTATCGTCCTTTTACTTATAGGAAGATATAGGTTACTTGATATATACGTAGTAAGGCTATTACCGTTTATATAGAGAGCTTAGGGGCCGAGAGAACACGTATATATTAGATCCGGGAGTGAAGTAGTATTACGTAGCCGCGTTGGTCTTCTTTCCGAATTTAATCGTTTAACCCTCGAATACTAATAAGCTTAATTCTTAACTTCGAGAGCCTCTTAGCGTACTTCTAATTAAGCCCTTATTTCTTATACCTATATCCTAGAATAGCCTTACTCTTCTATATTAGTATACTTATCTATTCTTTATTAATATACTTACTACTTTTATCCTACTAAAATTTCTATTAGTAGTCTTATAGTAATTATTATACTCTACTATTAACTTTTAAGATACTTCGAAATATCTAGAAGCTTCTTAATTTATTTCTCTTTATAATAAAGAGGTAGCTAACTAGTCTTATTTTTTTTTCTTTTCTAAGGAAAAGCTATATTACGTAACTATACTATTATAAAGGAGTTTTTCTACTTAATAATAAACTATATATATTTAAAGACTAGTACTAAAATTTTAACTATATATAAAAAGAGTAGAATACTTAATATCAGCTCGTAGAATAGTAGGTAGCTAATACTAGCTTTATTTAATATAAGCCTTAATACGTAGCCTAAAGAAAGGAGGTAGAATATAGAAAAGAGAAATTATAAGAGATATAAACTAAGAAATATAAACTAAAAGATATAAATAAAGAAATATAAACTAAGAAATATAAACTAAAGAATATAAATTAAAAAAGTAATACTTATTTACTATACTAAATAGCTATATATAAAGGTATAAAAGATTATCTATTTAATAATTAAATACTATATACTATATAAAGTATAATAAATTAACTAATCTTTTATAATAAGCCGAATACTATTTACTAAACTATAATTATCTATATTAGCGATATTCTTAAGAAAGTAAAGGAACGTTTAAAGAAGAAGCTATAAGAACTAGAATTAGAAAATAAGAAAGTAGTAGATCTAAATAGTACTAGGATATTATATCTTCTTATCTTTAATAGTAAGATTCTTCTCTAGATATTTAGTATAGTATATCTATATTAATATAAGAATATAGCTAACTAGTAATATAGACTTAACTTTAGTAAATAATATCTTTATTTACGATTAGAATATAAGATTATAATAGATAATTAATAATATTAATCTAGATACTTAATTCTTTAAGTTCTTAGTAGAGTATAGAGGATCTAAATAGCTAGTAAATACCCTAGTAATTAAGATAATAATATAGGAGTAAGAGAGAGAAGGAACTAATAAAGTTTTATACTAGAATTAAAAAAGTTTATTAATTATTATATAATTAAACTATATAATATTTATCTATAGGTCTTAGTTAAGATACTAATTAGTTTTATAATCTTCTTAATATTAATATTTTTTAAACTAGCTAATAGTAGATTTATTAATTTTTAAATATATATAGTTTATTATTTTTTCTTACTAAGACCTTAGACTATTATTTAATATAATTATAAATAATAATTAATAATATAAAAGATAATATTTTAATTCTAATTAAGAAAATTAAAATCTACTATTATAAATTATATACGTATTATAGAATAATAATTAATAAAAATAATAGAAGTAAAGTCTATTATTAACTTTAATAAAGAATATAATATAGATCTTAAAGGAATAGTCGAGTAGTATATAAGTACTTATTCTAAAAGTTAATATTATCCTACTAATAAATTAACTATAGGTTTAATTTTTATTTTCTCTACTAATTTTCTTATATAGTCTAGAATATAGAAGATAAAGACTACTTATAGATAGTAAAAATTATCTCTTAATTTTATATACTATCTAATTACGGAAGTAAGGATAAAGCGAGTATAATACTCGTTTCTTAACCTAATTAACTTAGCTTAAATATTAATCTTTATTAATCTATTTCTAAATCCTCTTCTCTTTTTTCCTAGGGATAATAGCTACGTAGCTAGAAGTTCTACCAGCCTATTTCTTATTATTAAAGATTAGAATAATAGAACTTACCTTAATCCTCCTATTAAAAGAGATAAATATTATATTATCTTAGTAGTCTATAGTTAATTTATAATATATTTATCTAGGATTTTATATAAAAGAAGTTTTCCTCTAGATATATAATTAAAGCTAGATTTATTTAATCCTTTTTAATTATATTTTATATATTCTATCTATATCTAAATATAGTTATTATAATAGAAATCCTTACTAAATAATATAAATTTTATAATTAAAGAATAGAAAGTTATATAATAGATCTATATCTTAGTAAATATAGATTTTAAGAGTTATATAATAGAGTTATAAATCTATAAATATAGATTTATAAAGTCTAAAGCTATAAGATTTATAAAATAGATCTAATAGATTTATAAAATTAAATTAATATATAATAACTATAAATCTTCTAAATAGTTCTCTTTTCTTCTTATAGTTAATTTTAAATTTAGATTAATTCTTACTTATTAATATAATTAAACTATTATATCTTATTTCTACTTTTTTATTCTTATCTCGAGTATATACTCTAAATAAGTCTAAGATAACCTAGATAGAGAAGCGCCTACGGGTAGAGTATATTAGAAAATCTCTTTAAATTAAGATTTAATTATCTAGAGGTACCTTAGAATTCTTATAAAGAAAGAAGAAGTTTTATATAAAACTAAAGGTCTAGTAAATCTCCTTTTAATTCTTCGTCGCTTTAATTATAGGGTACTTTAGTTTAATAGTTAATTATTATCCTCGTTCTACTTAAAGGTTAAGGGTTTAATTTTCTTTCTAACTATATAGTATATTTAGATCGAAGAGGGTCTAATATACTTCTACCTCTACTATTAGATATTAGTACTAGGAGTATCTAATATCTCTTTAAATTTAGTATAACTAGATTACTTATACGTAGTATATATTTATTTAGATTTTCTATAAAAGATATCTCCTTAATTAGAAGAAAATTAGTACTAGTTAATAGAGAGAATAAATACTATATAGATTTTATCTTAGCTCTTTTATCTTTATAAGACCCTAGGACTAAGTATAATTAACTAGAAGTTATAATAGCTAAGATAGTCTTCTAATTAACTAATAGTAGAATCGATATATTAAAGCTATTCTAAAATAGTACTATAAGGGTATAAGAATAGGGAGTTCTTATACTTAAATAGAGCTTAGTATACTAAATAAACTAATTAACTATTATCTAATCTACTAATTAAAATATAAATAAGTAAAATAACTAGATTATCTAGAGAATAGACTATAATAACTTCTATCTTTACTAATCTATAATAATAATAATAAAGACTAATTATATATATATAATATAGTATATTATAATAAATAATAAATAATTATTAGATAATTTAAACTTTTATAACTTCTTAAGAGATTAATATAAGAGTAAAAGTACTATAATTATAATAATAGTAACTAAGGTTATAAAGGCTATAAGAGTCGTTAAAGTCTACTTTATATATTTATTATCTTAAATATATAGAATATAAAAGCTAATAAAAATCTTTATAACTAGTATATAAAGAATATTAATTATTTTAAAAAAAGATATTAAACTTAAGTATATTAAGTATATTATATTCTCTATTTTATAAGTCTTTAATATACTTTTCTAATCTTAATCTTCTCTCCTTTAGAAGCTTAGACTACTACCTAGTATAATATTATATTAGCTTCTAGACTAGCTATATTTTTTATAATTCTAATTACCTTATTATATTTTAATATTTCGATATTTTATATAATAGTATAAATAGTAACTATATAATAATAATAGCTTCTAGTTTACTAATAATATATATAAATAGTTAAATATACTAATAACCTACGTATAGATAGTAATAATAATAGTAAGATAATCTATACTAGACTACTTCTTAGTCCTCTACTTACTAGTAGTCTTCTTAGCTAGGTATTTCTATTATTCTTCGTCCTATCTATTCCTACTAGTTCCTTTATATTCGATTCTCTATATTATTATTTATATTATATCTACTATAGATATTAGCTCTATCTTTTATATTAAATATTCGCTCCCTCGATAGTCTCTTAAGAAGGTCGATTTCTTTTTTCTTAATAGTCTTCTCTATATAAGCTTTTCCTCTAGCCTATATAAATAGTATAGCTACCTTTAGATAAAATACCTATTCTTATTATATAGGACCTTAGATAGGAATATAATATAGATAACTACTAATAGCTATATAAGAATTCTATTACTACTCGTTTTCTTAAATATATCTAATATATAGTTAGTTTTATACTAATAGTTATTATAATTAAGAAGCTTTATTAATAGTATCTCTCTCCTATAGTACTAGAGATACTTTACTATAATATTTAAAACGTTTAGAGTACTATACTTAAATAGACTATTATACTCTAGTACCTTTTACTAAAGAACTAGATAAACGGTTATTAGTAAAGATATCTAGTTAGTAGATATTAATAATAAGTTTAAGGAAGAGGGTATATTAGTACTACTACTCTTACTATTATTAGAAGATTAAGGATATATAGTAAGAAAGCTAGCTAAGGATAAGAGATAGATATAGTAAGAAAGCTAGCTAAGAATAAAAGATAGATATAGTAAGTAGAATACTAGTATTATTACGGGTAATTTTTATACTATAGATAGTATTAATATACTAACTTCTTACTACTACTATTAGTCTTCTAACGTTATAGTTTAGTATTATATATTATTTCTCGCCTAGCGTCTTAATATTCGAAATATTACCTCGTTAGTATCTTATAATTAATAGTATTATATATAGCTTTATAGCTCTATTATCGTATATAAGGTATAGGTATAATACCTCTATTATATATAAACTTCTACTATATTTTATATAGATCTTTTAAAAAAACTTCTACTATATAAATCTAAATTAAATACTTTTCTAATCTAATATTTATATTAATCTAGATAAGAACTATACTAATTAAGAGGAATATCTATATCGTAATATTCTATTAGAGATATTATTAAAAAGCTAGGGCTAGAAAAGTTAATAGATATACCTAAGTAATTATAATAGTAGAGTCGTCCTAACTCTAGGTCTAGATATATTCGGGTAAGTAAGAATTAATAATCTTCGTAGATATATTCGAAGATAGCGTATTTCCGTATATCAAGTATATATCTACCTATTTCGGTAGCTACGACTTAACTATCGCGTATATTAATAGTCCCTAAAATATTACCATCTCTAGAGATAATCTTTAAGTTAATACGTTAAAGAGTTTACTTAAGAATAAAAAGATCTTTACGAGGAAGCTAGAGGTTAGAGTTATATATTACTCCCTATAGATGTCTACTATTATAGAAGATTATTATAAGGCTATTTAAGGAATCAAGAGCGAAACTACGGCTAGGAAGAATATCGCTATATTCTCTATAGTAACGGGCCAGCTAGCTATAAGCGCCGATCGGTTATTACTAGACTATTAGGTATCAAATATAGTCTTACCGGTCAACTTCGTTGGCGCTATAAACGTACTTCTTTCTTTTCGACGTAGTAAGTTAGAAAGAAGCTCGATCTTAGCTATTACAACCTCTTTCGGGCTGACGTACTAGTAGAAGTTGGACCTTATTTAACGCTACAAGGGTCGATTAACGTTATACTTCTAAGCTTCGGTAAGAGAGCAGTTCCCGGATATGCCGCCGTACTGAAACGGAAGCTATCAGCATATCAATCCTTGCTTAGTACTGTGGGACAGATACAATGCATTGGGTATCCGGTCAATATGGCGCATGTCAACGGGCTGGAAAAGAATTCCCATTATACAACTCTGCCTAATTTGCCTGAATACGTCTTCGACCACTCTCGCAAGTACTAGGACGAGCCGAAGATGAGTGTCAACTACAGAACCGGCAACCATGGCAAACTGGATTTACTAGGCAAGCCAATGATAAATTGGAACGATCTGGAGCCATGCTGGCGAAACTATCTACGGCTTAGCGAGATGCCTTGGATGGAAGATCACGTTATCAACAACGCTCTCGTATATCCTGGGGCCGGAATGTTAGTGATGGTCATTGAAGCTGCTAATCAATTCAGTCACATGTGCCCTGACCTTTTGGGATTCGAGATCAAGGATGTCTCCTTTTTGAAATGGCTGCACGTCTCGCGCGACAGCACTGATACAGAGACCCGGCTCAGTATGCGCATGCACTCGGCTTCTTCGAAACCGTTGATATCATGGTCAGAATTTAGATTGTTCGCTTACCAGAACGACACCTGGACGGAGTGTTGTCGTGGCTTCGTCCGAGCCACGTACAAGCGCAGCGATAATGCATTCGATAACAAGAGAGAAGAGGAGGAAGAGCTGAGAAAATTCCATGCAGAATTTGGCTCATTTACAGCTTCATGCCATATGCAGCTTGACTGTACCGCTTTTTACTCCGCTTTGGCAGACAGCGGCCTAGGGCTTGGGCCTGCGTTCCATCATGTTGTGAAAGGGGCTTTCAATGAAAAGCGGCGGGTTACAGGCAGCATTAAACTCTATAGATGGCCTGACGATGAACATCCGCAACCGCACATCATCCATCCAACAACTCTCGACAGCGTATTCCATATGGGAATGGCAGCCTCCTTCAAAGGTGGGAAAGGCCCCATGGCTACGATGGTTCCGACGTTCCTTCGAAGTCTCGTGGTCAGTAAGAGCGGCCTTGGCTCTCCTGACAGTAGTTTCATCCGAGGATGTGCATGGGTCGAGGCTACGGACTTACGCATTGCAGACGTCAGAGGATTTGCTCTAAACTCTTCCAAAGATGCTTTCTTGCTGCAATTTGAAGACCTGAGGATGACTAAGGTAGCCGATCACAAGGATGGCTCTGTCTACAACGATGATCAAGTGTCACAGCCGGCTTATCACGTGGAGTACCGATCCCTCAATGATCGTTTTGTGCTCGAAAATGCAGATGGTATCCTTAGCAACAACGCTGTCGCCACCAACTTCTCCTACATAACGGAAAGGCCGGTGGTCCTAGTTTGTGACCCGACTTCAGAGGTTCAAAACACTGTTGCAGGTTTGCTAAGTATATACTTGCAATCTCGGAACTTCACCCACACGCAGACCGTGAATCTCATGAATCCTGCCACTCTAGAAAAGGTGGATGACAGTATCTTCATTGTTCTATTGGAGCTCGACCAACCGTTCTTATATACATTGACTCACGAGACTTTCGACCTACTTCAAAAGTTCCCTCCGGTTGTGAAGGATGTCCTGTGGCTCAATTTTGTCGGAGGAACGGTGAGTGGAAAACCTGAGTTCGCAATCGTTCACGGGCTATCGCGAACCCTTTGCAACGCACGCCGAGACCTGACCATGACAACTGTCGCTTTTCAAGCCGAGAATGAACTTTCGCAATGGCAATTGGACAGTCTAGCTCAGGTGATCCTGGGTAGACACGTTGAATGTAATCCCGTAATGATCGATACAGAGTATTTGGAGATGGCCGGCACTTGGCATGTTGCCAGGGTGGCGCCAGCTCCATATGCGAGTGAACAGATCCATCTCAGGTCATCAAAAAAGCATGGTAGCTTGACTAGAATCAAGGACGCGCCATCTCTTGCATTGACTGTGGGACGGCTAGGGCTTCTTCACACCCTGCATTTTGTCGAAGATGGCTCTGTCATGCAGCCAATCGGTAATGACGAAGTCGAGCTACAGACAAAAGCAATTGGAATGAATTCCAAAGACTGCTTAGTCGCACTCGGACAGTTGTCTTACGCAAATATGGGCCAAGAATGTGCAGGAGTTGTTACGCGTGCGGGTGCTGACAGCGGCTTCAATCCTGACGATCGAATCGTTATGGCAACGACAGAGACATTCAAGACTTTCTCGAAGGGCGCATCCTGGGGAGCTTTCAAGATTCCGGACACCATGTCTTTCACGACAGCCGTCACCATTCCTACCCGATTTGGTACTGCGGGGGAGGTCATTCATCGATTGGCACGATTACAGCCCGGGGAAACAATCCTCATCCATTCAGCCGCTGGGGGAACCGGACAAGCATTACTTCAATTGTTCAAAATAGCTGGTGCTGGCGCGATCTTTGCCACTGTAAGCTCACGGGAGAACATAAAGCTGCTCAAGGAGACATACCAGATTCCAGAGGACCACATATTCTATAGCCGAGATTGTGCCTTTTCTAAAGGCATCTTGAGAGCCACGAAGGGGCGAGGAGTGGACCTAGTTGTCAATTCATTGGTTGGGGATGCTTTGGTAACATCGTGGGAATGTATAGCCCCCTATGGCCGCTTCATCGAAATTGGACAAAGAACATCTTATCAAACAACAACCTCCAAATGTTTCCCTTCCGAAAGAACGCGTCCTTCCATGCGTTTGATGGATCCCTCTGGCTCGTAGATAAGCCGGAGTATGCACATCGCGATCTTGAAGAGCTCGTAGCAAAGTTTGCGGATCATGAGCTGCATCCACCGCACCCTCTGCGTATCTATGATGTCTCTGAGGTGGAGCAAGCTTTTAGAGCGGTTCAAGAAGGTGGTACGGCTGGAAAAATCATCCTCGAGGTGGATCCAGAGTCTCGGGTCCCGGTAAGACAAAATATTCCTTTCCTAGGTTCTGTAAAACGTTTAAGAGGAAGAGCTAACCTGGGCGATTAGACAACTCTTAAAACGCGGCCAAGTTTTCGATTTCCCGCCAAAGCCACCTACGTTATTGCAGGTGGGCTTGGAGGTATAGGTCGTGCAACAGCTCGCTGGATGGCCGCTCGTGGTGCTAAGAACTTAATATTGCTATCTCGACGTGGTACACGCAATGAGGCGTCAAGGAAACTGCTCGAGGAGCTGCAAGATCACAACGTCCGTGTAGAAACACCTTCCTGTGACATAACACAACTTTCAGCGATGCAGCGACTGTTCCAAAACCTGTCCATAGAAATGCCGGCTATCAGAGGTGTTTTCCAAATGTCGATTGTAGCTAAGGTGAACCCATCCTTCTCATACAATTCCATACACGTTTGCTGACGTCGACCAGGACTGTCTCTTCAAAGATCTTAGTTACGATAGTTGGAAATCGGCGGTAGAGTGCAAGATCGTCGGGCCGTGGAACTTGCACTACGTCCTTCCACGTGGGATGGATTTCTTTGTTATCCTTGCCTCCGCATCTGGACTTGCCGGAGTCCGTGGACAAACCAACTATAATGCAGGCAATGTGTACGAAGACGCATTTGCTAGGCATCGAGTGTCTCAAGGAGAGAAAACGGTAGCTTTAGATCTCGGCGCCATGCTAGAGGACGGGATTTTAGCGGAGAACCCTCATCTGCTTAAACGGGTATTGGGATACGGTATCCTAGCGCCTGTCACTCGCCAAAACTTCTTCGGAATCCTAGACTTCTACTGCAACCCGGCGATGCCACTACTTTCTCCAGTCAAATGTCAAATCGCTATTGGAGTCGGAGTCAGTGGTGGTGACAGCCTTGAAAGCGTTGATTTTGGTCGACAGCCTATGCTACAGGCTCTCTCATTGGACAATGAGAGGCAAACTCCCGCAGGGCAGGCGGAGAGCGGGTATCCTACAAGCAGCCGAGACAGATTTGCAGCCTCAGACTCTCTTGACCAGGCCATCGACATTGTGGCCTCGGCCATTGTCCAGAAACTAGGTAAATCACTTGTAAATATGCAGGACGATTCTTCTGTCAACCGTCACCGAGAGTTGCAGATGTACGGTGTTGATTCGCTACTAGCCGTGGAGTTGCGAAACTGGATTGTGAAGGAATTTAAGGCCGAAATTGCAGTCTTTGAGACACAAGGGGCATCGACTCTGGAGACTCTTAGCACGTTGATTGCTAGACGGAGCCAAGTTCAGCACGATGGGTGGATGTTTTGTCCAGCTGAGAGTAATTAAGCGTAGTAATAGCCACAGTTAGTACCTGTGAAAAGTGGTAGGCAACGAATGGATAAATGTCGAATGTCGAATGTCTAATTTTTATTTATTATTACGCTCTGTTACGGTTCGTTCCCTAGGTAACCCCTTTAGTATATTAGATAATACTAAGAATTAGTCTAGATAATATACTAAGTCTTATTTAGATATAAAGAGCCCTCGCTCTTATACTTTTATAGTACTATTTTAGTATAACTTGAATATATTAATCTTATTCTTAGTTAATTCGAATGCTACTCTAGTTATTATAACGTATAAGAAGGCTACTATAGATACTACTTAAATTAGAATAGCTATTATATTAATAGATTTCTAATACGTCATTGAACTACGTGGCTTTTTAGGTATAGAAAGTTGGTAGGGTACGTGTAAGACCGCGCGGGGCTTGTAACCGCTAGCCTGAGGGCTACGTATATATACTATTCTTCGCTAGAATATCTCACGATAGATCATTGGCACCTTTTTTGAAGGTTGTATGGCCTAGCGGCGCAGGGCCAGGTCGTTACAGTACGCCGCTTACTTGTATACGCCGCTCGCTTGTAGAACACGTTAGTACGTATATAGTTCGTAACAAAAATTTTCCTATTACATTTATTGAATTTAGCCGATTTATAGAGGTAAAGAGTTCAAGCGACCAACGTTAAGTGATCGCGTCAACTGCTTCTGCAGTGAGAGTTATTTTTCTTTTGTGTGTGCGTATGCGGCTCAAGAGCCTCATGATCCGTGGATGACTTTGGCTCGCTACCAAGCTCGATAATGACTCTTCTCGTGATCGCGTCAACTGCTTCTGTAGGGAGAGTATTTTTTTTTCCTTTTGTGTGCGCGTGCGGCTTAAGAGCCTTCTTATAATCCGTGGCGACCAACGTTAAGTTGAGACTACCAGTCCTAATCTCATCCGACCAATGAACAGGGGTCTGCATTAGCGAGGTTGGTGGGCCGAGCTAAAATCATGGTAGGCCGAGCTGCTCCCTCGCCCGTTATGCTAACGACATAAAGTTTTAGTACTTCTGAATTAGGCTCGATGTCTGAGACAGACTGTCTGTGAAGATTGCAATGAAGAAGCTCATCTTCGGCACCTAAATGCGAATTGTAGCGCCCCGCGCTCAATCTCAACCCCGGATTCGAAGTTGTATCATCAGCGCGCAGGTAATCAGTTTTTATTAGCATGATCCACTTTCTGACGGAATACAATCTATTTATTATTGCGCTGCCAGCAGACGCTACTTTCTCCGCTGATCAAAATTTGCGGAGCATCTTTTGGAGCATGAGCACATTGAGGAGGAACTCCGACGTTGCCTCTAGAATTCCATGCAGTTCACTCCTCCCGCCTGCCTCTCAGACGTTTTCCATTAGTGGAAATAGGGTTGCGAGGTCTATTCCGGGTAAAGCAATGCTAGATTATGGCAACAGATACACAATCTTTGAGATCGGCTTTTGGGGCGGTAATTGAAGCAGGGGTTGATTTAGTTCCGGTACCCAACTACCATCACGCTAGCGGTTGGATCCACTGCCTTTCGATATACTACTGACTTCTTCCGCCGGCTCATCGGTAGAACACAACAACCTCCACCTTGAAACCCTAGAACTGGACTGAATTGATTACTGTCTACTTGCGTTAGCTATATGTACAAGGTTAGCTTGGCAGTTACGTGGAGAGGGGCAATATGGGAGGTGAGGGTTAAATTCCGGTGAACTAATGTTTAAGAAGTAGATGGACGGCACATGATGATACGTACGCCTCGTCCAAGTTGGTTCGCGCATCCTAAGGTTCAACATGAGGTCGTTTAGACTTACAACTTCGACTCTCGTCGCACTCTTGGCCGCAGGAGCTCATAGTGCCATCGGCCCCGACTGTGCAAATGGGCCGTTGAAGTCAAACAAGATATGCGATGTGGCCGTTTCGCCACCGGAACGAGCCGCTGCTCTTGTTGCCGCCATGCAACAGCAGGAGAAGCTCGACAATCTCGTTAGGTACGATTCCCATTGATGTACACTCAAATGTATCTAACACGTTCTCCAGTAAATCTAAAGGGGTATCGCGTCTCGGACTTCCGGCATACAATTGGTGGGGCGAAGCTCTCCATGGCGTTGCTGACGCCCCCGGAATCACTTTCTCATCTCCCTTCAATTCGGCGACCTCTTTCCCCATGCCAATTCTGATGTCAGCCGCCTTCGACGATGACCTTATCTTCAAAGTTGCCACCGTAATTGGTACCGAGGCCCGCGCATTCGGGAACGGAGGAAGAGCACCTGTGGATTTCTGGACACCCAATGTCAACCCATACAGAGACCCGCGCTGGGGCCGCGGATCCGAGACACCTGGAGAGGACGCTCTGCGATTGAAAGGGTACACAAAACACCTACTTGCAGGGCTTGAAGGCAATGGGACCCAAAGAAGGATTATTGCAACATGCAAACACTACGCGGGTAACGACCTGGAAAAATGGGGAAACGTGGATCGCCATAACTTCGACGCGAAGATTACGACGCAGGATCTGGCAGAATACTATCTGCAGCCGTTCCAACAATGTGCACGCGACTCGAAGGTAGGAAGCTTCATGTGCTCCTACAACGCTGTTAATGGGGTGCCGGCATGTGCAAACACATATTTACTGCAGACCATTCTTCGCGAGCATTGGGGCTGGACGAAGGACAACAACTATATCACCAGTGACTGCGAAGCCGTCCTTGATGTCTCCGCAAATCACCACTATGCTAAAACAAATGCAGAAGGAACAGCGCTCACGTTCAATGCAGGAATGGATACGAGTTGCGAGTATTCAGGCTCATCCGATATCCCTGGAGCCTGGAAAAGCGGAGCCTTGAACGTTACGACCGTGGATCGTGCGCTTAAGCGCCTTTACGAAGGCCTCGTCCGCGCAGGCTACTTTGATGGCTCCAAGGCGCAATATGCGAACCTTGGTGCCTCGAACGTGAATACCAAGGAAGCGCAGCAGTTAGCGCAACAGGCAGCGGTTGACGGTATCGTGATGCTCAAGAACGACAGAACCCTGCCTCTTACTCTCAAATCCGGTTCTAAGGTCGCGATGATCGGGTTCTGGGCCGACAATTCCCGAAAGCTACAAGGTGGATATAGTGGCAATGCTCCATTTTTGCATTCCCCGGTTTATGCTGCGAAACAGTTGAACTTGACAGTTGCGACCGCAACAGGTCCTATTCTTCAAGGGGCGAACGCGCAAGACACCTGGACAACCAATGCAGTGGCGGCTGCCCAAAAATCCGACTATATCCTTTATTTCGGAGGTCTAGATACGTCCGCTGCTGCTGAAGGAACCGACAGATCGACTCTGGACTGGCCTGCAGCACAAGTCAAGCTCATCACCAAGCTGGCCGGGCTTGGAAAGCCCTTAGTTGTAGTCCAGATGGGCGACATGGTTGACAACTCCCCAATTTTGTCCATTAAAGGCGTAAACTCAATTCTCTGGGCCAGTTGGCCCGGCCAAGATGGTGGGCCCGCCGTTATGCAAATCATCACAGGGGCGAAATCGGTGGCCGGCCGACTTCCTATAACACAGTACCCGTCCAACTACACTAAGCTCGCAATGACTGATATGAATCTTCGGCCCGGGGCCTCGAATCCAGGACGCACTTACCGCTGGTTCCCAAGTCCCGTGCAAGCCTTCGGGTTTGGCCTCCACTATGTGCCGTTTACCGCCGAATACAGCAAGTCGGCACCTTCATCGCTATCCATCCAGGACCTGATCACCTCTTGCAAGGATCCTCACCCTGACACTTGTATCATCCCTTCGCTACCGATAACTGTGACAAACGGCGGAAATCGGACATCTGATTATGTCGCACTGGCGTTCATCAAGGGTCAGAATGGCCCGAAGCCTTATCCTCTCAAAACACTGATTTCGTATGCGCGCTTGAGGGACATTGCTGCAGGACAGAAGAAGGAGGCTCAACTTCCACTGACACTAGGAAACTTGGCGCGACATGACGAAGCCGGGAACACGGTGGTGTATCCAGGTGAATACGAGATCGTGCTGGATGAGCCTATGCAGGCAACGATGAAGTTAACGCTTACGGGAACAGCTGCGACCTTAGATAAGTGGCCAGCTCCACCGAAGAGAGCATTCTAGTTAATGGCAGGCGTGGCATCAAGCGATTTGAAATAAGAGGGTCGCTTTACGTGTCTTTAAATATTAGTATCTTTTTATCCTTTTTACTGAAATCCAGTCCTTTTTAATCGGGAATTGTTGCGAGATAACTTCTCGACATGCATTTCGTTAACCAATTTGTGAATATTGACATCCTTCAATTTCCACCCGAGCGTAATATTTTCATACGTAGGCCATTCAGTATCGCGAAATTTTGCCTAGCCCTCCAAGATGCCAATTTTCTAGTAAGCGGGTATGACGCTGTAGACTCGTACCGGCATACTTGCAGATATCTAAGATCGCACGCTACCCACATTGAAGCTCTTTATAACGTCGTATGGTTGACTTCGAGCTCACTATTAGCCATAACTGTTTTGTACTTAGTGTGCATCGAAGACATGGTATAGTGGTGGCTATGCACCCAGGAGAGTTGCTTAGTATGGGGGGCACCGCCTTAGTAGCCAATAGTTTAATTATCCTTTATAACTTACCACTGAACTATAGTATCCTCGCGTGGTATTTCTTTAAGTACAAATAATCTATACTAAATTTAGAATAATAATAAAGGCTAGGGGCTCACCTCCCTTCACTTGCTTCTAAACGTTATAGATAAAGAAAAAATCTTAAAAAACTCTATTGGGTTATGTGTACAGAACATTCCCAAAGCCTCTATAAGAGTATAAGCTAATTTGATAAATTCAAACAACTGCTCAAAGTCGATCAATTCTAACTGAAATATCTCTAGGTTATGAGCGTAAAGATTCATCAACTCTAACTATTCTCAGGTAGTAGTACTTACGCATTACGTGGGTTCGTTCGATAAGGGATGGTTACGCTCTCCTATATAAGATAAAATTGTTAACCGATATTACTTAGTAATCTAGAGACAAGGCTTGCTATTTCGTAAGCCTAGGTTGTATAATCTAATCTTATAGAGGTATATAGGTATATATATCGTTCCGAGGCTGTTATCGCTTCTTCCAATATTATTTGATTTGGATTTGTATAGTGGGAGTCTCTTTAGAAGGTCCGTACGAAATATAGTAGGAGTTTGTATATAGTAGAGGTACTATACCTATACCTTATACACGATAATAGAGCTGTAGAGCTGTACACAGTACTGTCGATCGTAAGCGACGAGGTGATGTTTCAAACATTGAGGCGCTAGGCGAGAAATGACATATAATGCCGAACTACAGCCTGGTTGGGAGACCAACAGCGGTAGCGAGGAGTTAGCGCACTAATACTACCCATAGTATAAAAATTACCTGCGATGATACTAGTATCCCACTCACTACATCTATCTCTTATCCTCAGCCAGCTTCCTCACTACATCCATCTCTTATCCTTAGCCAGCTTCCTCACCTCTTCCTCAAACTTACTATTAACACCCACCAACCAGATGTCTTCACCAACGATCGTTCGCCTAGTCCTTTAGTAGGAGGTACTAGAGTACAACAGCCTATTTGAGTATAGCGCTCTAAACGTTTCGAATATCGCGGCGGAGCATCCCCGGCGCTATAGGAGGGAGGTACTGTCGATAGGGCTCCTCGATTATAATAACTATTAGTACAAAACCAACTATACGTTGGATATATTCGAGGGAACGAG
>JASJFT010000221.1:0-74378 GCA_030770425.1 Darksidea phi | reverse complement strand
TAAGTAGGGAGTATTCTTAATAGGTATAAGGTCTAGCTCTATAAGCGTTTTAGTAAGCTCTTTATACTAGAGTAATAAAGAGGTCTTTAGGCTATAGAGCGCTCGGCGTAGTTTCTATAGGTAATTAGAATTAAAGAATCCTTCTAGCTAATAGTAATAGACTAGCGTTAATAGCTTAGCGTTAGTAAACGCGTTAATAGTATTATATTAATAGATTTCTATATTAAAGTAGGTAGTAATAGCTACTAGAGTTTAAAATATTCGAATAGCTAGCGTAATAGTATAGGTATCTTCTATTATTATTTATAGATCGCCGCGTATATAGATCCGAGCCTTATATTTTAATAGATAGTCTTAATTATCGAGTTTATATTTATATACCTATATTAGTAGGAGAACTTTATTATCTTAAATATATTAAGTATTATATTTATCCTAGGTTATCTACTCGTAGGTTTCTTTACGTTTAATTATTACTAATTCTTATTATATAGCTTATAAGAAGCCTTCCTTATAGGAAGATAGTAATTTTATTACGTTCTTATAGTATTTTAGTTCTACTAGTAGCTCTATATATTTAAATCGCGTTTTTAGTATTATTACTAAGGTAGCTATATAGACTAACTAGTAAGTATTAATAAAGAAGCTAGAGTTCTTTTATATAGGCTTCTTCTTTACTACTCTAGTTAATCCTTTAAGTAGAATATAATATTAATAAAGGTTAGTATTTATTAGTTCTCGATACTCTATATAATTCGAATTAGGCTTAGTTCCGCGCTTACGTTTTAAGGGTTAATTTAATAGCTATAGTAGTAGCTTAGGTAAGACTATTTCTAATAGGTTCGGTATTAGAAGCTAATTTAATATAGGTTCCTAAGTAATAGCTTAAGTAGTAGTATAAATAGTAGTCTAAGTAGAAGCTTAGGTAATAGATTCTATAGCTTCTATAGAAGCTATATATTCGTCTTCTAGTAAGGCTTCTAAAGAAGTATCCTTACTATTTAATATAAATAAGTAATATTCGTAAGCGAATTATTCTAGCTTAGAGCCTTAAAGGAGGGGATCTAAATTATCTTAAGGCTAATAGAATAGATCCTCTTAAAGTATAATATCCCTTATACGAATTATCTTATTATTATAAGCTTTACTTTTTACCTTTAGTATCTAGATTTTATAAATATTTAATAAATTATAGCTAACTAGATATCCTACTAATACTTATAGGCTAAGCTTATTACTTTTAGATATCTATTTATATAGTATATAGGCTTTATAGCTATAAACGTATAGATAAACTAGTAATAGCTTTTTCTAATATACGATTTCGAATAGTATTTTCTAGTTTAATACTTATATAGATATTTAGTTAAGTAGATAGACTACCGTTCTATAGATCTTAGAACTAAGAGCTAGTAGAAGATTTACTATAATTTTTATTAAATAGCTTTTCTTAATTAGGCTTCTACCTAAGCGTTTAGCTAAGTCGTTTTATTTAATAGTATAGGGCGCTTGTATCTATAGTTTAATTCCTTTCTATAGGTAATAGGCTCGAGCTAAATCGTCTAATAGACTATAGCCTTACTTATTATTAGCTATTAGAAAGATAATAGTTATATTAAATTCTTATTTAATAGCTCTATCTAGCTACCTAAGCGTTACCTAAAGAGTAGACTTATTATACTTAGCTATTATATAGATCGTATATAGTTTTAAGAATAGATCGAATATATAGAATATATATTAATAGTTATTATAGGCTAGTATATCGAGCTTAATTAGATTAATAACTATAATTTTAAATAGTTAGCTAGTACCTAGTTTATAGTTAAATCGATAAGAGATAATCTAATAGACTTTATTCTATAGGTACTCCTTATAGTAAATTATTTTAGGAGCTATTATACTATTATCTATATAAAGACCTATAATATTACTAGTTAACTAATTAATCGCGTTACTATTTAAATAACCTATAAGTAGATAAAGTTATAGCTTATTTAGTAATCTAGTTTAAAGTAATAGAACTAAGATTTATAGTTGGTACTAATTAGTAGTAAATACTATATACTAAGTAGGTTATAGAGGTTTAGTACGATAGACTATAAGCTAATATCTACTAACTCTAGTAAGCTTCGCGATATCCTAAGGTTAAGTCCCTAATTAATATAGGACGTTCCTTCCTAAGTTAAAATAGACGTTTAATAAGGATAGCTATAATAGTAATATTAGGCTAGTAAAGAAGTTAGGGATTAGAACGACTTATTTAAGTATTATCTTTTTTAGATCCTAAGATATTAATAGGAATATTTATATATTTCCCTAGGTCTAAATAGCTATCTTTAATCCTCTAGCTAGGACGATATTATTAGGTAAGATCGAGGCTTCTTATTAGAACTTAGTAGGGTTATTATAGATATAAATATCTATAGCTAGGTCTAACGTCTAGGAATAGAGAAGTAAATAGATATTATTAGCTATTAAGACGTTATATACTACTAAAAATATAGTATAGGCTTTATATTTATACTATAGTAGATTATCGTCTATATTAATTTCTATTATATTAGCTATATTACTATTCTAGCTAGTCTACTTTTACTATTTATAGTATTAATTCCTCTCGCGTATTTTAGTTAAGATACCCTTCTTATCCTTAGCTTCGAATTTAGCTATTTTCTTAGTCTTCTTAGGGTCCTCTATAAATCCTCTCTTACGTAGTAAGATATTAATATACTAGTACTATCCCTAATAGTATAGATCTTTATATAGATATAATTTTAATAACTTTAATAGCTTATTACTTCGTAGTCTCTTTTTATTATATAGAGACTATTCTTAATTTAGTATAACCGCGAACGTACTATTACTAATATTTAGCTTTATTATCTATATTATTCGGTAATAGCGTAGATAGCTAGCTAGTAGATTAGGTAGTATAGGATTAATTAAGCTATTTAAATTAGCTTCTATATTAAATACTATAATAGATATAGTAGCTATATAGCCTAAATTAATCTATTTAATAGCTTGTATTAGATTCTTATATAGCTAATATCCTAATACTTTTAGTAGATTAAGCTACGTAGCTTAATTATAAGTTATTAAGAAGATTATACTCTATTCTTCGAGATTTTCTCTACGCGCGTATAGTATTTAACTAAGTTATATATCTTCTAAACCTTATATTCTTAATCGGCTAATAATAGAGTAAATAATTATTTTAGAACCTTAAGCTAATCGTATAGCAATTTCTAATCCTTAATTTAATAGATAAGGTCTTTAGCTAGCGTATTAGTTATATAAGCCTTAATTTAACCGAGCTTATCTTTAGTTCTATAGTATTCCTTTAGCTTTATATAGTAGAGACTTAGGTTCTTAGTACGCTAAGGGATTACTATTAAGCTAGGTTTAGTTATTAATAACCTATCCTTATTAATAGGTAGCGTAGGATTAATAGGGCGTTTAGGCTTATTTAGCTATATAGAAGCTTTAGCTTCGGGATCGATATACTCCTATATATTAGCTACCTTAGCTAGCCTCTATACGGTATAGATCTATAGGTCCTAATTATATAGGCCTTAAAGAATAGTAGCTAAACTAGCTTTAAATATAGTAGGTAACAAGATCGTTATTTCGTTATACGAAGAAAGATAAAATAGATCGTATAATATAGATAAATTAGATTAGACTTATAACTATAAGTAGGTAGAAGTATAGAATAAATATATTAAGTTATCTAACTATTTAGCTAGGACGCGAGTAGAGGGCCTTATATACGAGTTATACTAGATCTAGTAACTAGAATAATTATTATAAATTACTATATAGTTACTATAAGTTAGGGTATAGTTATAGCTAGTATATAGTTATAGTAAATTAGTATAAATTATTATATAAATAGAATAATTATATAATATATAGCGTTAGACTACTTATATAAGAAGTTTACTTAGAAGTATTCTTTATTAAAGCCCTACTTAAAGCTATCTACTATACTATTACCGCTCGAGAAACTAATACCCTTAGAGAATAAAATAATAGATTTAGTTAAGTAATAATATATATAGCTAGTTAGATCTATTAGCTATATAATAGAAGCTACCTATCTAGATATCTTAAAAGCTTACTTAAAACTAGCTAAATTTCTTATAAATTCTTTATAACGGTACCTAGATACTATCTATTAAACAATTACCTATCTACTAGGTATAAAGAATTAAGTAATATATTATAATATATTAATATCTATTAAATTAATATATATTACTAATAAACCCTCTTCCTTAGGAGCTTAGACTACTACTTAGTATAACGTTACGTTAGCTTCTAGGCTAGCTATATTTTTTATAATTCTAATTATCTTATTATATTTTAATATTTCGATATCTTATATAATAGATAGTTAAACGCGTCGATAACGTCGAATCCTCTACTCTCCCTAGTTAGATATCCCTATCGTCCTCCGCCCCTATACTATTATTCGTATCGTATCTACTATAGATACTAGCTTTATCTTCTACGTTAGATATTCGCTCCCTTAATAGCCTCTTAAGAAGGTCGATTTCTTCTTCCTTAATAGTCTTCCCTATATAAGCTTTTCCTCTAGCCTACGTAGACGATATAGCTACCTTTAGACGAAACGTCTATCCTCGTTATATAGGACCTTAGATAGGAATATAATATAGGTAACTACTAATAGCTATATAAGAATCCTATTACCGCTCGTTTCCTTAAATATATCTAACGTATAGTTGATTTTATACTAATGGTTATTATAATCGAGAAGCTCTATTAATAGTACCTTCCTCCTATAGCGTTAGGGATATTCTATCGTAATATTCGAAACGTTTAGAGCGCTATACTTAAATAGGCTATTATACTCTAATACCTCCTACTAAAGAACTAGGCGAACGATCGTTGGTAAAGATATCTAATTAGTAGGTATTAATAGTAAGTTTAAGAAAGAGGGTATATTAGTACTACTACTCTCGCTATTACTAGAAGACTAAGGATATATAGTAAGGAAGCTAGCTAAGGATAAGAGATAGATATAGTAAAGAAGCTAGCTAAGAATAAGAGATAGATATAAGTAGGATACTAGTATTATTATAGGTAATTTTTATACTATAGGTAGTAGATAATAGTATTAGTACGCTAACTCCTCGCTACTACTATTAGTCTCCTAACTAGGCTCTATAGTTTAGTATTATATATTATTTCTCGTCTAGCGTCTTAATATTCGAAATATTACCTCGTTACTTATAATTAATAGTACTATATATAGCTCTATAGCTCTATTATCGTATATAAGGTATAGGTATAGTACCTCTACTATATATAAACTTCTACTATATTTCGTATAAACCTTCTAAAGAGACTTCTACTATATAAATCTAAATTAAATATTATTAATAAACCTATATTTAAACTAATACCTAACTTCTATAAAGTATTAGATATCTTCTTTACTAATTATAAGGCTATCTAGAAGAGCTTATAAGAATATATATTCTTTCTATTTAGTAGATCTATTAATTAGAAGGCTATACTATAATAATATATTATAAAATTAATAACTAAAATAGAACTAATAGTCGTATCGTTAGCTAGTACTAAGCTAATATAGTAGTAGAGAGTATTCGAACGTATTAGATTTAATCTAGATTATAAATAATTATTATACTATAATAACTAGTAAACGATTCGGCTACTTATCTTATCTACTCTACGGCTTAAGACTATAGTACGGTATATCGATATCTATTACTACTAGCTTTATTAGAAGGTACTATTAGGTAATATTAATATCTTATATATCTTATTAAATAGTTAACTAGCTAACGACCTTACTAAATTACTACCTAGGTAAAAATATAAGAATTAGATATTACTCCTAAACTTTAAGGATTTTCCTACTATATAGACTTCTTAACTAACTATATAGGTCTTTTAGCTAACTATATAGGCTTCTTAACTAACTATATAGGCTATTTAGCTAACTACGTAGACTATTTAGCTAATAAACTAGTATACTAATACTATATTAGTATACTATATAAAGTAAAATTAAGGGTTTTATACCTTTAAAGACGTCTAATTATATAAGGAACCTATATATACTATAATAGTAGCGGTTACCTATTTAGTACTATACTAATATAGAGACTAGTTTTTAATCTATAATATAGCTCCTTATACTTATAGGGAGAGAAGAATCTATTAGCTAATAATAAGCTTTAAAGATAAAACTTTAAAATTAATAAGTAAACTTTAAAATCTATAAAATAAAATTTAGCTTTAAATCTACGTTCGAACCTAAGAGGGGTATATAAGTAGCTAAGCGCTATATATTATATAATTATTCTATTTATATAATAATTTATACTAATTTACTATAACTATATATTAGCTATAACTATACCCTAGCTTATAGTAACTATATAGTAACTTATAGTAATTTCTCTAGTTATCTAATCTAGTATAACTCGTATATAAGGCCCTCTCCTTATACCCTAGCTAGATAGTTAAACTACTTAATATATTTATTCTATATCTCTACCCGCTTATATATATCTATATAGAAATCTATATTATTAGAAATAATACTAGTATATTAATATCTTACTATATAAGAGAGGATTTATAAAGAATTTTAAAAAGACTAAGAAAATAGCTAAATTTAAAGTTAAGAATAAGAAGAATATCCTAGCTAAAATATATAAAAAGAATTAATATTTTAAATAATAAAAGTAGAGTAGTTAGAATAGTAATATAGCTAATATAATAGAAATTAATATAGATAATAATCTACTATATAATAAATACGAAGTCTATATTATATTCTTAATAGTATATAATATCTTAATAGCTAATAATATCTATCTACTTCTTTATTCCTAGATATTAGATCTAGGTATAGATATCTATATCTATAATAACTTTACTAAGTTTTAATAGAAAGTCTTAGTCTTATCTAATAATATTATATTATAGTAAGGAATTAGGATAAATTACTATAAGGGAAAGAAGTAAGAACTATAGTTAATTATAATAGCTCTATATAAGAGTAGCTTATATAGAATAGAATATAATATAGTAGCTAGAAGTAGTTATATAAGCTAATCTAATATATAAGCTAGTCTAATATACCCTCCTACTCTAAAAGACTAGTAAAAGAATATAAAATATTAAGAAGTAATAAGAAGATAGATAAAAAGAGTATAAGTAATTAGAAAGGGGTTCGTTTAACGCTTCTCTACCCCCCTAGTTCTAACGAATTAGAAGTAATAATTAAAAAAAAAAGTAAAAAGGTAGTACTTTATATAAAAATTAAATCTATATAAAAATAAGATTCTTTATCTTAAATCTCTCTACTTCTTTATAATTCTTTAAGTTATAGTATTTTAGAGAAGCTATCTATAAATTAATTTATAATAATAGTTTAGAATATATAAAATATTTAAAGATATTTAATATTAGATAAAAGTATAAAATATCTAAAGATATTAATATAAGCTTTAAACCTACTATACTATTCTTATTTTTATAAGATTTAATAGTTTAAAAAAATAGATATACTACTTTAAAGAAGTAAATAGAAGTATATAGATCCTTTAAAAGGATAAATAGATAAGTAAATAAAATAAGATAGACGCGTAAATAGAATAAAATAAGGTACTTAATAGAAGTCTATCTTAGTATTAGACTAGATTAAAGTAAAGTAATTAGTTAGGATAGAAGCTTAGTAGTAGACTAAATAGAAGCTATTCTACTTAAGACTACTTAGAATTAATACTAACTAGTTAATTAGCCTTATATTAATTAAAATAAGAGTATAACTACTTAGAGATATCTTCTAGCTTAAGTTAATAAGTAAAAGCTTTATACTTCTACCTTAGGAGTATCTTAATTAGCCTATTAGTTAGTATTTTAGCTATAAAAATCTATTTAATAATTATTTCTTTCTACTCTACTAATTATCGAAGCTATAGTTAATAAATATTAATATATTTAAGTTTAGATTAAAATTTCTTAGTAGCTTTAGTAATTATCCTAACTATTTAAGTATTATTATAATAAATAACTAGTTTAATATTAGTTTTAAAGCTTAGTTATTTAAATAGATTATTTTACTAGATTATATTAAACGTTATTCGTAAGAGTAAATATAGTTTAGCTTTAGTAGTTAATTTAGAAACTATTTATTACTTTATTATCTTCTAATTAATAGGTATACTAAATAGCTTAAAGAGAAATCTATCTAAGCTTATTCTTATAATAGGATTATTAGTAAATAATATATCTAATATACTATAAAATATAGATTTAATACCTAATTCTTATTCTCTATCTATAGAGAAGGCTTAATAAGTAGACGTATAAGCTAAAACTTTTATTATTAGATATTAAGTTCCTATAATAAATCTCTAAGTATAACGGGTAGTATTAATATACTAAGAGCTAGCCCTTATTAGATATATAAAGAGGGTTAAGTAAGTTTTTAAGATATTAGCTCTTATAATTATTATAATATAGGCTATTAATCTAACTAGCTATTAATATATTTTAATAATTAATTCTTCTACTAGTCTAATAAAAGGTTCGAGGTAGGTTTTAGTTATTAGTATTTAAGAGAAGCTATTTAAGCCTTTCTTAAGATTAAACTTTATAATAACCTTATTAATAAACGAGTCTTAAATAAGCTATATATAGTCTTACTTTATATCTTATAGTATATATATATTAAGAAACTAGTTAAGTTAATCTATTAAATAAAGCTTATAATATTCTAATAGTCTTTTCTTAAACTTCTTATATTAGTAAAAGGTTTACTACGAAATCGTATAGCTAGTAGGTAGTCTATATCTATAGTAGGCGTACTCTATACCCTCTATACCCCTAATACTACTTAATATTACTTAATATTACTCAAGGTTCCCTACGACCAGTCGCCAGATTGTATGGCCCTGGCAGGCCTGGCAGGCCTGGCACGTTCGGAATAGGTTCGGAATAGGTTCGGGATAGATTCGGCTATAGCGCTATATACGCTAGTCCTAATTAGGAAATTATTTAATAGAATTATAGTACTAATTATTCTCTATAAAATAAGCTAATAATCTCCTAATTAGGCCTAGTATTAGTAAAGTTATTAAGCTTTAAAGATTAGATAGATTCGATTCTTTTCCTTAATCCTTCCTATTTAGGAAATATCCTCGTACTTAGTAGTATTTAATAAGGTTAGATTCTAGAAAGGCTTTTATTAGTATTATAAAGCCCCCCTATAATTATTATAATATTAGAAAAGCTTACTAAGTAAAAATATTAGGTTTTAAAGGTTTAAAATAATAAAATAATTTTTTCGTTATAATTCTAGCTAGCTAGAAGACTAGCGAAATTTTTCTTAATATTAGAACTTTATATACTATATATAAATATTATTTTAAACTAAAAATATTAGCTTAATATCTATTAAATAGCTTTATTTTTAGCTTTAAACTTATTATTTTTATAAAAATTAAGTTTATTTATTAAATATAAATCTTTCTAATAGATATAAAATTTATTCCTAAATATAGAAGAAACTAGGTCTAATATAGTATAGTTTTATATAAAAATAATAATCTAATATCCCTATTAGGCCTAGTAATAGACTAAAATATATCTATAATCTCGTAGAAAAAATATTCTAGCTATAGAGGGTATAGAAGGTATAAAGAGTATAGAGAGTATAGAACGAACCTACTACGGGTATAGACTAATATAGAATACTTATTCTATTCGTACTATACTATATAGTACTATATTATATTTTCTATAATTTTTTTATAGTAAACTTTTTACTAATATATAAATAGTCTTATTTCTTAGATAAACTAAGACTATAATATTATCTATATAGAAAAAGATAATAAGGCTTTTATTATTATATAGGTATAGTATATTTAGAATCCTTCTTAGCCCTAGCTAAGTAAGAGTTATAAATAGATCTTAATATTAAAGTAGTAGTACTTCCTTTAGTCTATATAGTACTCGATATAGTAGTAATAATAATCTAAATTACTTTAAGAATCCTTTAAGAGTATTATAGTATAGATATACTAGGGTTAAGATAGAATATAAGTTATACTATAAAGGACTAATACTAGAACGAGTAGGGGCTATATATACCTAATATAATAAGATCTAATAAAGAGAGTATTATAACTATAGGTATAATATATAATAGATATAAATAGTTATAAATTAGTATTATAATAGTACTCCTTCTTTAAATAGCTATACGTCTCGGATAGTTCTATAGAAAGAAAATTTACTAATATTAGTATTCTTTAAATCTATCTTAGGGTAGATTTATCTAGGTAGTCGTTATAAAATTAATAGATTATACTCTCTTAATCTTTTAGATTAGATACTAGCTACTATATAGTAGAGTAGTATTTCTATTTAATTAAGTATATTAGTTATTATAGGTCTTTATTATAGTAGTCTAGTAGAGACTTAAATTCCTATTATTTAATTAGCTCTTCTATTTTATCTTCTTATTTAAGTATTCTTCCTCTAAAGTATTAAGACTTAGCTTTATTTATTATATTTTATTCTAGAAGTTCTTAAAAGGGGTATTTTAGTTAGAGTAGTAAATTATAAAATACTAGAAATATTTTTATAATTACTAAGAGTTCTAAGATATATACTTAGTCGTAAACTTTTAAAACTTTAAATAAGTCTACTATTTTATTATCTTCTTTTTTTATTAGTCTATTAGTTTTTATATTTCTTATATTTATAAAGATTTTATCTTCTATAGTAAATCTTAGTACGTCTTCTTACTTCTTATTTATATAGTATTTATAGTACTTAATAGATTATTTAGTAATAACTTTTACCTAGATAATAATATAATTAAACCTATTAGTAGTATTATTTACTTTAAAGAATTTCTATTATTAGAATAGAAATAGGTTTAGTAGTATTAATTAACTAGACTTAATTCTAAGTTTTAAGTAAAAGCTATAATTAATAAAGAATAGAGAAACGTCGATTATTTTAAAGATAATATTATTTATAGTAAATTCTATAAGAGAAAGCTATTATATCTAGTTATTCTAATAGAAGTTTATAAATACTTAGAGGTATACTTTAATATTACTATTTACTCTTTTAGTCTAGTCGTCTATCTTAGAGTAAAATAATAAGAAGTATTTTAATATAATTCTAAATCTTATAGATAATTAGTCTTAAAACTATAATATAAACTAGATTTCTTAATTAGATAGAATATTATTAGGGTAACTATAAAGAGAATAAATTTAAGATATAAAGATATTAATTAACTTAAATATATTAATTTTTTTAATAGAAATAATATAGTATATCTTTATAAGTCTATAGACTATAATAAGAATATATTTATATATATAATCGTACTATCGTAATTCTAGAAGTAGAGTAATATAGTTAATAGAGATATTAGACTATATCTAAAATAAAACTAGTAAAAACTTAAGAAATTCTTAAGATAATAATCTAGGGCTTTTAATTTAAATATAGAGTTTATATACTTAGATATAGATTTCGATATTATATATTATATATAACTACTAATAGTCTTAGATAACTAGTTTTATTATTTTAATCTATTCTAAATATCTAGTAGGTATAAAATTATATATTTAGTATAGAATCTATATATAAAGTTCGTTATAAGATAGTAAAGAGGTATTCTTAATACTATATATATTCTTAGTAAAGTATAAAGTCTAGTATTAATAGCTATATAATTTTTTAAAAGTATTTTAGCTAGTATCTTATACTTAAGTCTAAGAGGGTAGTAATTATTTTTATAGCTATTAGTATAGTAGAGTATATAAAGTTAATTAGTTCGTTAATAGATTAATCTATAGTAAAGAGGATTAATAGTACTATACTTATAGGGGTTTAGTTAAGAAGGTTTTTTAAAACTTTATTACTAAGAACTTCTAGTAGAAGGACTATTTATAGTCTATTTTTTACTCTATTATTAAAGATATTATTCTTATTTAGTTAATTCTCTAGTATTCTACTTAGTATATCTAGTCGTATAGCTTTTAAGTCTAGTTGATAAATAATTCTAAAGTTAAATTATAATAGAAACTCTAACTAATAAATCTAGTATTATAATAGTATCTTTATAATTATAAAGTATTCTAAATTCTTATAATTAGTAATAATTTTAAACAATTCTATAATTTCTTAGAGTTCTTATTAAACGGGGTTCGGGCCTAATAGGTTATTTAGCCTCGTTTAGGGGTTTATACTCGAGATAGGAAAGATAAAGTTAGAATAAGTAGGTAATAGCTTAATTATATTAATAGGTAAGATTAATCTAGATTCGAATTAACTATATAGAGGAAACTATCTAAGAGATTCGTAATTATTATATATTAATTTAATTTCTTTAGATCTATAGCTCTATTCCTATAGATCTACTAAGTTATAGCTTTATAGCTCTATTCTAATAGATCTACTAAGCTATTACGTAACCTCCTTAGATCTATCTTTATTAAGATATAAATCTATTATATAACTTCCTATTCTCTAATTATAGGGTTTATATTGTATTCCTTATTAGAGCTAGTAGTTAACTTAATCTCTAGTAGTTTTATTTACTAGTAGTTTATAATATATATTTAGTTTATAATACTATCTCCTCTTTTTAAACCTTCGACTTAGAGGTTATTCTAGATCCGGGGTTTAGCTATATTAGTATTAGGACTCTACCTTAAGAGACTATTATTATCTATTATAGTATCGCGTAAAACTCGAGAATATATTATACTTATTAATAAAATTCTTCGTTATAGTTCCGAGATATTTTCCTATAGTTATTACTCGTAGTTAGGGATATTATATATCGCTTCTCCTAAGAATAGTAGGTACTACGAGGCGTATATTTATACTAATATATAAGGTTCTTATTATATATTTAATATCTTACTATTAGAAGGTTTATTTATATAAAGTAGTAAAACTCGCGCGTTAGAGCTTATTACTATTAGTAAGATCTATTAACCGTATAGAAGAGAGACTTTAATAGTAGCTAGAGAAGGCTCGAAGAGCCTAGGACGAGCTTCTTAATAAGCTAGTAAAGGCTTAATTAAGAGTATATTATTTAGAGAAATAGAAGGTAATCCTTTATAAAAAGTTAACGGCGTAATCCCGAGTACTAGAAGCTAAGCTAGATAAAGAGGAGGTAGAGCTTTAGTAGTTAGAGTAGTAGGAGGATTTAGAGATCTTTTTAACTACTTTAGACGTTGCTTATAACGTCGTAGATAATACTATTCCTTTTAATTTATTAAATACCTCTTACTATATCGCGGGTAATAATAATCTTCTTAGTTTACTATAAGACGATCTTACCTTATCTTCGAATTTTCTTTAAAATTATAGTTTTAGTACTTCGTAAGCTTCTCTAGATAATTAAGATTATTTTTAAGTTCCTAGGTTCGTTTCTATAGTTTTCTATTTTTATCTATTCCTTACTATTAGATTAGATAATAGTTTTTTCTATTTTTAATATTATTATCTAGAATTTTTTTTACTTTTTATTCTTCGTTATCTTCTCTATATATATCTACTTCGTATACTACTAGTCTAGTATTCTATAGTACTTTTTCTAGTAAGCTAATATAAAACGTAGAATAGATTTTTATTTATAGGGGTAGTCTTAGTTAATAGTTTATAGATAAGACTTATTTTTCGATTTCGTAAGGTCCGATCTTAGTATAGTCTAGTTTACTATTAGATTATTTACTCTTAATATTCTTTCGTAATAACTATATCTTTTCTTTCTCTTTAAAAACGAGTACTTTCTTCTACTTCTTATTATAGTACTTACTTATTCTATTTTAAAGGAATTCTACGTCTTCCTTAAGCTATTAATATATTTATAGAATAATTTTCGTCGTTTCTTCTCTATTCTAGCTATAAGACTAAAGTTATTTAGGTTCTTTATATATTCTTAATTTAATTTCGTAATTTATAAAGAAAGGTATTATCTTTATTATATTATATTATAAACTATTATACGTAAATTATACTATAGGTAAGAGTATAACCTAATTATTCTAGTAGTAGTTTAGATAATATCTAAGGTATTATTCTATTATCTAGTTTATTCGTTCTATTAGTCCGTCTATCTATAGATAATATATAATTAATATACTATATTTAGTTCCTAATTTAGCTATAAGGGTCTACTAAAACTTTACTATAAATTTAACGTCTTTATCTAAGATAATCTTATTTAGTATTCTATATTCGCTAAATACGTATCTTAGTAAGGTATAAGTAAGTTATTTTACTATATTTCCCTTATCTATATATAGAATAAAATAAGTATACTTTATAAACTTATCTACTACTACTAGTATAGTATTATAGGATACTCCTATTATTAGTTCTTTAGAACGTAGTAATTATATAATAAAGTCTATAGTTATAATCCTCTATAGTCCTTTTATATTTTTTATTAATTATAGTATTCTATAAGGTATATATCTAGTATACTTATTATAATAATAATCTACATATTCTATAAGAACTTATATTACTAATTATTTTATATATAAAAAGTAGTACGTTTTTATTAATTATTTAAGAGTCTTTTTTATTCCTTAGTATCCGTATACTAGTACTTTATAATATTATCTAATAAATTCTTTTTATATTACCTTAGGTATATAGGCTTTTTAGAATATATAAATAATTTCGTCTTTTTCTTAGATTACTCCTTAGATTTCGTTTCGTTTATCTATTACTTCCGTAGTAGCTATATAGATCTATTAGATTTATTTATTTCCTTCTAATTCGAGTATTATCTCTTATATTTCTACTAATTTTAGGCGGTTATAAGTAATCGTTCCGTCTAGTTATAGTTTAAGAATAGCTACGCTAGGCTTTTTTATTCTTTAATAATTAGGTCTTCTACTAAGTACGTCTACTCTTTTATTTTCTAATCCCTTAGTATATATAATCTTAATATCGTAGGTTATAAGGGTTTATACCTATTATATTTATCTTCTAATTAAAGGTTTATTTATTAAGAATCCTATTAGATTCTTATAATCCGTATAGATTATAATAGGATATTTAGATTCCTATAAATTAGATTTTTATTCCTTTAAGACTTTAATAATTACTAATAACTCTTTATTATAGATATCGTAGTTAAGCTCGGCTAGTAATATCTTCTATAAGAAGTAGTATACTAGTTTAAGGTTATCTTTATCGTCTTTTTATAGTAATACTACTTCTATTATATAGTCTAATATATTTATCTCGATAATTAATAGTTCTTTAGGGTTATATATCTTAATTA
Organism: Darksidea phi; assembly: GCA_030770425.1. Taxonomy (NCBI): domain Eukaryota; kingdom Fungi; phylum Ascomycota; class Dothideomycetes; order Pleosporales; family Lentitheciaceae; genus Darksidea; species Darksidea phi. Next base: position 59,023 of record JASJFT010000221.1, on the reverse strand, counting down.
TAGGTTCTTTAGTAAACTATTCCTTAATCTTCTTAAAAGCTTATTAATATTCCTCTTTCTATTCGAAAGGCTAATCCTTTCTAGTAAGCTATATAAGGGGTATCGTCGTTACGCTCTATTATAGTATTAGTTTTTAGTAAAAGTTATAGAATCCTAGGAACGACTATAGTTCCTTAAGGTTCTATAGTATAGGCTATTCCTTAACCTTCTTAATTTATTATAGATCTACTTTAATCTCTTTAGGTTTAATAATAAATCCTAGAAACTCTATTTCTTATACGTAGAATTTATATTTTCGTAGATAAAGGTATAATTATACTTCTTTAAGTACCTATAAGACCTTTTTTATATACTCTTTATATTCTTCTTCTATTTCGAAGTAGATTAGAATATTATTAAGATATACTATTACGAACTAATTAAGGTAGTTTTATAAAATATTATTAATTCGTTCTTAGAACGTAGCGGGTATATTAGTAAGTCTAAAGGATATTACTTAGTACTTATATAATCCTTTCTTAGTCCTAAAAGCTATTTTCTATTCTTCGCCTTTCTTAATTCTAATCTAGTAATATATATTTCGAATATCTAGTCGTATAAACTATTTAGCCTTTTTTAGTCGATTCTATATTTTTAATATTAGAGGTAAGGGATATTAGTTCTTAATAGTAATATCGTTAAACGTTTAGTAGTTAATATATAATTATAGTTCCGTAGTACCCTTCTTAGATATAAAGAGAACTAGGTATCCTATAAATAAATTTAAATATCGAATATATCCCTTTATAAGGTTATTTTCGAGATATTTTATTATAATCTTTTCTTCTTTCTTAGTTAACTTATAGATTAGTCCGAATCCTAGAGTTTTTTCTTCCTATAGTAGGATTATATAGTCCTAGGGCTAGTACTAGGATAAGCTTTTCTTAAGCTCTTAAACTAATTCTTTCTATTCCCTATATTATTCTAGGATATTATAACTTCTTTTTTAAGTTACGTCTAGATTCTATCGCGGAAATAATACTTATTAGTTCGTCTATCGAATCTAAGGATTAGCTTCTTAGAGCTATAGTATTCCTAAAATTATATCCTAGTCGTCTAATATTTTAATTATATCGAGTATTTTATTTTCTTTTTCCTATCTTTATAGGCTAAGTTTATCTTTAGTTTTATATATCGTAGGTTCGTTAAAGGGTTCTCCTTTAATAGTATATATAATACTAGGATATTATTTCTTCTATTAGGGAATCTTCTTTTATTAGATAAAGTCCTTACTAATAAAGTTTCGAGTAGCTCTACTATTAATTAAGATAGTAATCTTTCTTCCTTAGTAGGTTCCTTAGAGGTAGATATAGTCCTATCCTTCTATCCCTTAAATTCTTATCTTCTTAGGCTAATATTTCGTATTAATCTTAGTCTAGATATACTTTAGATATTTATTTTCTAGGTATTCGTACTATAGTCTTCCTAGAATATAATTTAATAGTAGAAGTAGTCCTAGTATAATTCTAATATATCCCTTTTATTATTAATTCTTAGATCGTTACTATTTATATACTACTTTTAGTATAATTACTTAGGTAATCCTTTCGTCGTAATCCTTTACTAGGTAGTAGTCGTTCTTCTACTTTACTCCCTCGTAGAGTCTATATTCTCTTTATATATATAAGATCTATATAATCTTAAAGTATACTAGATATCTTATTTTATATTATAGGTCGTCCTCTAGATTAACCTTATATCTTTAATCGTTATATTTTATAGAAGTTATTCGTATAGGAATCTATTATTCGATTATTATATATTATAGTTATTCTTTATTAACTATTTTCGTAATATACTATATTTCTTTTTAAGTTTCTTAGTTAGGTATAAGATCTATAATAATAAAGTTCTATTTAACCTATTATCTAAAGTCTTTAAATAGCTAATATATTAGATAAGATCTAGACTATTCTTTATAGATCTCCTATATTATTATAAGTATCGTAGTTTTCTTTATAAACTATAAAGTTTAGGTATAAGTCGTATTAAGTTCTAGTATTAGTTCTATTTCTTCTTTAAATAGTCGAATTATCTATAGGTATTTAGTATTCTTATATATTATAACTAGGTTTTTATCTTCTAGTCCTAAGGACTTATTACTATTATTAATTATCTATAATAGCGTATCTATAATATTATCGAAGTCTTCCTACTCTATAGATAAGCCTTTCTTAAGTACTTCTTCTTATATTTCTAGTAAGAATAAAACTCTCTTTTAAGACTCCCGAGTCGTAGCTACCTACTATTTTTATAGCTAATAGCTAGTATTTAACTTAGCTTTATAGTATATCTTATACTAGTCGCGTATATAAGTTATTTAATATATAATATTATATTCTTATATCGTAGTTACTCTATTCTTCTTACTATTCTAGGTATATTAGGTTTTTTCTCTTTTTAGACCTAACCTATAATCTTTTACTAAGTATTCTTACTTCTTATATTTAAAGTATACTCGTTTTTTATAAAGTTCTTATTTTTTAAAGTTCTATTTCCCTTTCTTAGGTTCTAAACTAGCTCCTAGGACTATTACCTCTAGTCTATAGTACTTTTCTTTCTTCTTCTTTTTATAGAATTCGACCTTTTCCTTCCTCTCTAGGTTCTAGAGATAGAGGTTATTATTAATCTTAATAGCTTATTTAATTAGTTCTCTTATAGTCTAGAGTCGTTTTATCTAAATTATTTTATAACGAATATATATAATAGACTAGCCTCGAAGTAGAACTTTAACGAGTATTAATAATATTATTAATATCTATAAAAAGGAGACGAAGGGTTCTTACTTTATATTTTCTCTTATATAAGCGAGCCTCTAAGCGAGCCCCTTTTCTAAGCGAGCCTCCCTCTTTTTAGAGATAGGTATAGGCTAAGTCTAAGCTATAATATACCCCCTTTTCTACTTCGTATTATCCCCGTATGGTAAAGTATTATAGGGTAAGTCGGGGGAAGAAGAGGGGGTCGTTCGAAGTAATAGTAACTAGTTAGGTTTACTATAGGGGGGTTATTCGAAGTAGTAGTAACTAGTTAGGTTTACTACGGGGGGGGTCGTTTAAAGTAATAATAACCTATTAGGTTTACTATAAGGGAGGTTATTCGAAGTAGTAATAACTAGTTAGATTTACCTACTTAAGCTTACCTAAGGGTTTACTACTCTACTCGCCCCTAGGAGTAGTTATAGTAGTAGAGGTTTATATATTACCTTAGTAGATTTTTATAATAGTAATATTATACTTATATTATTTATTTTAGTATAATACTCCCGTTTAATAGGTAGCGTAGTAATAAGGTAGTAAAGTTATACTTATATTATTTATTTTAATATAACGCCCCCGTTAAATAGGTAGTATAGTAACCTAATAGAGTCGAAGTAATATAATAGATTATACTTATATTATACGCCTCGTATAAATACTCTATTATCCTTAAAATAACTTCGACTCGCTCTTCTTCTCTTTTACCCTTTCTACTCTCTCTTTCTACACTTCTTACTAGACGTTTTTTATTCTTATTAATACTTTTTCTTCGTCCCTCTTAATATTCTTTAGTTCTTGTCTCGACGCCTCTTCTTCCTCCTCTATAGGTTTCTTTAGCTTCGTATTAATATACTTTCTTTTACTTCTTTAGTTATCTTTAACTTCGTATAGATATTTCTTTAAGTTCCTAGGATATCTAGTATAATTAGTAGTATTTCGTCTCTTAATAGTTCCTCTACTACTATCGAAGGCGTCTTAGGTATTAGTAAAGGTAAGCTACTAGAGTATTCTTCTCCTTATTAATCTTTTATATCCCGTAATAATCCTATATATATCCCCTTAATTTATTACTTTAGGTTAACCTAGAACTTATAACCTATTTATCTAAAAGGTCGTTACTAACGTTTAGACTAGTTTAAGGTTTAAGACAATTCTAAAAATAAAATAGATATTATTATTATAGATTCTAATTAAGTTTATTAGAAATATATTTCTTATTTAGCTAAATTCGGTTATATTAAGTAAGTAGCCCTTTTTCTATACCTTTCTAGCGGTTCTATAAATTATTATTAATTCTTAATAAGTATCGTCCTAGCCCCGCTATATCTTATAATAATTATTTATATAGTAAGAAAACTTATTATTATAATAATATATTATTTACGTTAAACCCTAATCTTTATATAACCTTCTATTATTAGTATTAGTACTATAATACTATATATATATAGAGTAATACCTATATCCTTATTCTAGATACGTATAATTAGAATAAGAAGAGGTCTATATTAGAAATCTACTATTACTTTAATAATAAGTTCTATTAACTACGACGAGATTTTAAAGACCTTCGGGTAGCGACTTAAAGTACTAATATTATTAATTAGTTATTCTAAACTTCGTCCTAGCGTAGTAAGTTAATTACTAATTATAACTAAGTATCCTCCCCTATAGTTACTCTTACTCTAGCCTTTATATTCTCTAACTTACTAATATATCGTAGTACTAATATTATAAGCCTTTTTACTACTACCGGAGCTATATTTTAAGGTCTTTATTATAAGTAGAATATCTTTTATAATTATATTAAGGGCGCCTTTAGGTATTTTAAAGCTACTAACATATATATTATTATAAATTCCTATATCTCTTTTCTAAATATCTCTACTAATACTTATATAGAGCTCTCTTAATATTCTTATTAAAGATTATATTATACTATTATACTATATTATAGAATTCGTACGTTCTAGTTATTAATATTATAATTCCTACTCGTATTCGCCTTATTAATATTATAACTCCTACTTATATTCGCCTTATTATTATTATAACTTACGTTTATATTCGCCTTATTAATATTATAACTCTTACTTATATTTATCTTATCGACGTTAATTCTTTACTCCTTTATCTCTAATTCTACTTCGCTATTCTTATAATCCTTCTTCTCTTCCTTCGCGTAATTACCCTAGTCGTCCGTCTTCTTACTTCTCTTATTATTAGGACCTTCTATCGTCCCTACTCTATAAATATAAAGGGGTTCTACCTACTTAGTCTTTTTACTAGCTAGAGTCTTAGTCTTTTCTACTTTATCCCTATTAAGCGTATCCTATTCCCTTATCTTCTCGTCTAAAGAAGCTCTTCTCTTTCCCTCTTCCTTCTCTTAACTTTTATCCTACTATACTATACTTTAGTTAGGGTACTCCTCTTAAGGGTTAGATTTATAATCTAAATATTTCTACTAAGGGTCTAACTCGTAACTTAAATACTTCTACTAGAGGTTCCGCTTATAGTTTAAACGCCCCTACTAATAGAACTAGTATCTATTTAAGTACTCTTCTTAATAATAGTAGTTTCGGTCGTAATACTATTCTAAATAGGTTAAGTTAGGCCTATAGCTTATCTATTATTAATTTAGTTCTTATTAGTTATAGTTATTTTACTAAGTATAATTATCTATATAATATCCGTCTTAATAAGAAGATACCTCTATCTAACTCTAAGGATTTTCTAAATAATATCTAAGATAATAGTAATAGACTATATTATAGTCGTATTAGGGTCCTTCTAGCTTTACTTTAGCTTTATACTAGCTCTTACTTCGTTCGTAGTACTATATAAGATAGTTTATTTTTATATATATAGCTATCCTAGTACTCCTACTAAAAGAGGGGCCTTTATAGATATTTAATAGAAATTATTATATTATACGTCCTTATTTCTTTCTTACTAGTTTATTATTTTATAATACGTCGTCTTAGCGCTCCTTAAACTTCTAAAGTACCTCTATTTCTATAAAGTCTTTAATAGAGTATTATATAGATTATACCTACTCCTTCTATTATACTAGAACTTACTACTTCTCTTTTCCCCTTATATTCTTTACGTATAGGATTTCTTCTACCTTCTACTTATCTAGTATCGGATCTTCTTTTATTAAAATTAGTACTAGGTTTAGTCTAACGTTCGTTAGGAGTTAGCTTAGGAGCGAGTTATTAGCTACCCTTTTTAATAGATTAATATAGACGATTTTATATAGGTTTTCTAGTAGGTTTAGTATAGTTATAAGAGAGGTTAGAACTATAAGTACTATATATTTTACTTATAACTAATTAAGTTTATAGCTAGGACGATTTATCTTAATATTTCTTATAAAGAATTAAATCTTATTACTAACCTAGAGCTTCTCTACTAGGCGCCTACTTTAGTTTATTAATTCTTATTACCTTTACTATACGAATATAATCGCGGCTTAGACTAGTTCTATACCCTTTTTAAGGTAGTTAAGGAAATAGACTACCCTTTCTTACGATATCTTTATTAATAGTCCTAATATCTTACGGTATTATAGTAGGTCTATATTATATCCGTTAATAAGGAGGTTTGGGCTAACTTCTATAATACTAGAGTTCCTATTATTTAGTATAAGTTAGTATACTAGTAGGTACTCGAGTTAGTTAGTCTATTTAAAGTAGATTATTATATATAATACTATCTAGACTTCCTAGTTTACCTATTCTATCCCTCTATTAGTTTAGGGATAGTATACTATTAATAGAAGTTATTTAATCTTTATAAGTTTATATAGTATCGTCTAAAAGAAGTCTAACTAATCTAAGCCCTAATCTATAATAATTAATATAGGGAACCTATAAAATCTCTACTATATATTACAAAATACCTTAGTATAATATTTAACCTTTATAAAGACTATTACTTTTAGTTAAATATACTTAAATAATTAATCTATAATTACTAGGAGATAGCGCGAGGCCGTTTTGTTAACGACTAGTAGTTCTATTATAAAGTCTATAGAGATTTAGAACTAAAAGCGATCTATAATTAGAAGAGATTAAAGTAGGTCTTACTATTTCTTCTAAGATATATACGCGTCGTAGTAGTAATAGTTTTAAATGTACCTTACTATATTCGCCGATATTTTATCCTAGTAGTAGTTTTAATATATTAATTAGAAGGTAGTATTCTTACCTAGGTACCCTACTAGCTCTAATTCGTAGAATCTTTAGATAACTATTATAGTTAGGGGTTCCTATATTAATAACTAAATTACGTTATACTATATTAGTATTCTATAGGCGCTTATTAAGTAGTCCCTAATCTACTACCTAGTTTCTACCTCCGCGGGGAATATTTAGTCGCCTTATTATATTATTAGTAGTTAAATTATATACCTTAGATTCGCCTAAATAGCTTTATCCTAGAGCTCTTATATATAGGTATTAGTCTATATATAGTATTCCTTAGATACTATTATATCTACTATCGTACTAGCTAGGACAACTTAGATTAACCTTAAATATATTAATATAGCTTCTTATAGTTATAAATTCTTTATATCCTATTCCTAATAACTTAGTATATTAGACTATATTATTAGTCGTTCTAGATAGTATTAGAGGTAGTAGTTAAACTACGATAGTATTTCTACCTATTAGTATTATTATTTACTAAGGGGTTACGTCTTTATAAAGTATTTTAGGTTCTTATAGTCTATAAAGATCTTAAAGGGTTATTTAATACTCTATAACTCTAATATTTAGACTACTAGATATTAGACTATCGTTAGGAGTTCTCTATCGTAAATAGTATAGTTACGTTCTACGGGTAATAAGATAGCTAAATAGTAAACGACTAAATACTATACTCCTTTCTTTTATTATAAGAGGTAGTCTCCTATTATCCCTTCTAAGTAGTCCGCTTCTACTATTATATCCTAATTAGGGTCCTAGAGAAATAGCGTTAATTTTATAATAAAGAGGCCTTTTATTCTCTTAAATACTTCGTTTTCTTCTTTACCCTACTAAAACGATACCTCTTTCTTTATTAACTAATAAAGTAGACCGGCGAGTTTAGAGAAGTTAGATACTATATTATAATAAAAGTTTATAAATTCTATAAAGCTTTATACGCTCTATACTAACGTAGAAGCTTCCTATTTCTTTATAGCCTAGATCTTTTTAGGATTAGACTTAATCCTATACTCGACCTTAATAATATAATCTAAGTACTTAATAATCTTTATTATAAAGCGATATTTCTAAAGGTCTAGATTTAAACTAGTATTATATAGAAGTATTAATACCCTTTTTACCTTCCCTATATAGTTCCTTTTTAAGCCCCCTAAGTAGATAAGAATATTATTAAGGTATATTATAAAGAAGTTTCTTAGAGTTTTCTTTAATACTAAATTAATATAATATTAAAATATTACTAGTACCCCTATAAGCCTAAATAGATATATTAACTACTCGAATAGTCCGAACTAGGTCCGAAATATAATTAAGGGCTTATCTCTACTTATAACTCGTAGTTTATAGAATATTACTTAAATATCGAGTTTTATAAACTACTTAGCCCTCTTAAGAGTACGTAGTATTTTCTTAATTAGTAGTAAGGGGTAGTAGTTCTATTTTATAAGTATATTAAGGTCCTAGTAGTTAACGTAGAGGTACTAGCTCCCTTCTAGTTTCTTAGCTATTAATACTAGTATACTTACTAGGGAGGAGCTTACTTAAATCTATTCCTTATCTAAGAGATTAGTAAGTTATCTATAAAGCTCTATTAGTTAATTCTAGGGTATACTATATAATAGGTCCTAAGGTACTTCGGGTAGTAAACTATCTAATCTTTATTTAAATTTTATATAGTAGTTTATTTAGTTCTAGTATAAAGATAATCTAGCGGCTTTCTTCTTATCGAATAGATCCCGAAATAGTTCTAGGTTAACTAGGAGGATCTTCCTATCCTCTATTAGATCTATCCCTTTATAACGCCTTAGTAGAATAGTTATTACTAGTACTTAGGTAATATCGCGTAGGTTTATTATAATAATATCTATATCTTAGTTCTACTTCTTCTTTATAAGTATAGAGAAGAACGTTATTTTTAAGACCCTTATTAATAGGATACTTTTCTTTTATTTTACTAATACCTTCTTTATAACGAGGTTACCTATACTTTTTATCTATAGTTCTCTACGTCCCGGGTCTATTATAATACTATTATAGAATAGCTATAGTAGTTTAAGAATAAGGTCGTAGTCTAGTCCTAGTACTATATATCCTATAAGGTAGGTCCTCTACCTACCTATATTATATTAAAGAATAGCTATCTAGGTAATAGATAGTCCGCCGGCGAGTCCTACTACTTACCTAAAGTAGTAGGGTAGGATATTAATAGTCCTAGTATTTATCTATCTTACTACTTCTTTACTTATAGTACTAAAATACTAGTACTCTAAATTAACTAGGGTATTAACGTAAAAGACGTTCTCTAGGAAGATAAAGACTAGAAATAAAGGCCTATTTATCTATCCTAGAATATCCGTTATATTATTATTATACCCTTTTATATATTACTCCCCCGTCGTAGTATCTATACTTAGCCCCCGTTCCGAACTCGGAGCGGGGGCTACTCTTTTTCTACTCTACTTTTATTCTTAGTTAATAATACGTCGTTCGCTATTAAGATAGTAACGGCCTAAATTACTACTACGTTTAGGTAACCTTAGATTATATATCCCTCTTTTCTATAATATATATATAGTTCTAGCTCGTAGTATTATTTATATAGTTTCTCTAGAACCTAGTTAACTTATTTACCTTTTCTAGGTTACTTATTAGAGCCTAAAGCTAGTACTAATATAATTACGTCCCTAGCGGCGTCTTTTCTAAGTACTAAGTTCTAGCTAGTTATATTACGAAACTTACCCTCTAAGACTATCGTTTTAATATCTACGGCGATATTATAGTATACTATTATAGTTACGAAATAGTCTATTTAAGAGACGCCGCGATTTAAGACTATTCTATATAGTTTCTTATTTAGTCCTTAGTATAGCCTAATAAGTTTCTATTTATTACTCTAAACGTTACCGCTACTCTAAACTAATAATATTAAGAATCTAATAAAGAAGTTTAGAAAGAACTTCTCTTTTTCTTATTAAATTAACTCGAGTTTTACTTAAACCCTTTCCTACGCGTATATATTATCGTAGTAGAACTATAAGTATTTAAAGAAGATAGCTAGATTTTAGGTACTATTTAATCCTCCCGCTTAGTAGAATAGGGCTACTTCTTTTTATATATTTAATTCTAGATTACTTTAAATAAAAATAAATATATCCTTCTATATTCCTATAAATTCCGTATTAGTCTATAGCTTATATTCTATTATTATCTACTACGCCGGGAAGGCTTTCTTATCGCCCCTAAAGGGAGGTCCTATTAGGAGCTATTTATATTAACGCGTTAGTTTACTAGATTAGAGTAGTAGTTTATTAGATTAGGATAGTTCTAGTAGTAGGTTCGGGGTAACTTAGGAGGCTAAAGTATACTAGGCTATACTTAGGTTTCTTAAGGTCTTAATTAGTCTTATAAACTCTTTAGTTTAGACCTATAGTATTACTATCTTAATCTAGTTATAGTTTCGTATCTCGTATAGATCTATAAGTATCTATCTAATAGTTCCGAACTCGAACGTCTCTTCTAGGTAGTTATTCTAATTACTATTATTTATCTCTTAGTACTTATAAAGGGAGTAGTTATTAAAAGATAGATATTAATTATAATAAACTAGCCTTAAAGTAGAACTTTAATAAGTATTAATAATATTATTAATATCTATAAAAAGGAGACGAAGGGTTCTTACTTTATATTTTCTCTTATATAAGTAAGCCCCTAAGCGAGTCCCTTTTCTAAGTAAGCCTTCCTCTTTTTAGAGATAGGTATAGGCTAAGCCTAAGCTATAATAATATAGTCTTTTAGTCCTTCGTAGTATCGTAATATAAGGGCTACCTCTCCCTATTAAATCTTTATAGTAAGTTATTTAAACTTAGATATATAGGTTATAACGGATTTTATCTATCTAAGACGTATAATTTTTTATTCTATTAATCTTTCTAAATTAATATTTTTAAAGATAATATATAGCTTATTTTTAAAATACTTATAACTTAAGAAGATAGCCTTTATTTTATTACTTCGCTAAGCCTTTAATAGTCGTAGTTATTTATTTAAATATATTTTAAACTAAGTAATAGCTTTTCCTATAAACTAAACTACTATAAACGATACTTTATTACTTTTAATAGGTAGTTTTATTCTATTAAGGTTGAGGTAGATTACTATATTAGCTAAAAATCCTCTAAGCTTCGATCTTATTCTATTAAACTTCTCTAGTTCTCTAAGCTTTAATAGTTTACTTATATATCTTTAAAGTTAGGTAGTTAACTTCGTAAGCTAAGCTTCTAATATATTTTTTCTTTTCTTAAATATATACTAATTCTTAATAACTTTTTTAAAGTTTTTCGTAGTTATACTACCTTTTAGGGAACTAAATTCCCTATAGCTTTCTACTTCTAAGGGTTCGCCTTAAGTTAGCGGCTACGCTACTCCGCTTTATCGAGTTCCTTCTTCTACTATTATAGTTAGCTATTTCTACCTACTAGATAGTTAAGATATTAAACGAGGTCTAGGCCTAATAGATTATTTAGTCTTATTTAGAGGTTTATACTCGAGATAGAAAAGATAGAGTTAGAATAAGTAGGTAATAGCTTAATTATATTAATAGATAAGATTAATCTAAATTTAAATTAACTATATAGAGGAAACTATCTAGGAGATTCGTAATTATTATATATTAATTTAGTTTCTTTAGATCTATAGCTCTATTCCTATAAATCTACTAAGCTATAGCTCTATAGCTCTATTCTAATAGATCTACTAAGCTATTATATAACCTTCTTAGATCTATCTTTACTAAGGTATAGATCTATTACGTAACTTTCTATCCTCTAATTATAGAGTCCGCGTCGTATTTCTTATTAGAGCTAGTAGTTGGCTCGATTTCTAGTAGTTCTATTTACTAGCGGTCTATAGTATATATTTAGTTCGTAATAGTTCTAGTCGCTATTCTTCTAAAAACTTAATAATTATTAATAATTTCTTATTATAAATCTTATAATTATATTTAGTAGTATTATATTTACTTAAAAAGTAGACGATTATATATAAAACGTTATTATTATTATATTAGAAGAGGATATTACCTAATATCTAGTCGAAAGTATTAATTTCTAAAACTATCTTCTTAGTAAAGTTATATATTACTAGTACTAGTACTATAGTAAAGGAATTCTTAAGCGACTCGAAGGTAGTTATCTATTTAATAGTCTAGTTCTACGGGATATTCTTATATAAAAGTTTATTAAATAGAGTATATATCTTTAAAAAGTTTTAAATAAAGTATTAGTAAAAGTTTATAAAGTTTAGGAATTTCTATAAATTCTTTAGATAAAGAGATTATATTTATTTTAAAATTATAGTAACTTTCTTAGAGTCTATTTTAATACTATTAGAAAAGATAATAAGTCTAAGATATTTAGTCTTTATAATCTTGAATTTATATTTATAAATATTAATTTAAAGACTAGTATTAATTAATTTCTAAACTACTTTTTAGACGTACTTTTAATATTCTTTTCTATTATCTAAGTAGACTAGAATATTATTAAGGTATATAGTATAAATATAGTCTAGTAGATTATAAAGGATATAATTAATATAATTTTAAAAAGATACTAGTATATTATAAAGGTTAAAAAATATAACTAATATTTTAAAAAGTCTAAAATATATAATAAATATTATTTTTTACTTATATCTTTTAACGATATATAATTTATTAAAGGTAATAATAATATTAAGTTTAATATATACCTTTATATTATAGAGAGTATTAAGAATTTCTTAAATAAGAAATAATAAATAGTAATTCTTAATAGTAATATTATTTAGGCCTTTATAATCTTAATATATATATACTTCTTTATTTAATTTTATTACTAGGAGTAGAAAGATAATATATTACGTATAAAATTCCTAAATAAATCTCTTATTTAGATTATTATCTAGTTATTTATATATAACTTAGAGTTTAGATAAAAAAAAGAATTAATTCTTTTAATATAGGGGTTTTTTATTTAAAATAATATTAATCTTATAATCCTATACTCGTCTTAGTAAAAATTCGTCTACTTTTCTAAAAAGGAATCCGACTATTATATCCCTTAGCTATTTTAGAAGTTTTTTTTTTAGCTCGTTATTAGATAGAGATAGTTTTTCTACTAGAAACTTATTAATATCTAATTCTTTAATACCTTAAAGATATAGGGTATATTTATAGTTAATAAGAAATTTATAAAATTATAATAGAAACTTATTTAGAAGATTAATTATAATTTTACTATCTAGAATATTTTTAAATTTTTCTTTAGTAAGATTTAGAATTTAATCTTCTTTATTCTTTAGTAATATTTTAAGTACTTAGTCTAGCTTATTCTATATAATATAGGTAGCTTTTATATTAGATTATTTATAAAATTATATAAAAATTATAGCTTATATAAGGTAAATATTAAAGAAATTAAAAGATTTATAATTTAGTTTAATTAATAGAGAAATACTAAGTAGTAGTAGTAGTTCTTTTTTAAATTTCTTTAAATTAACTTAGTATTTATCTACTTATATAACTAATAGTAGTTTAGTTATAATATAATTTTATACTATAATTACTTAATATTTCGAAATTTTTCTATATTTAGTATCTAAGTTTCTTATTTTATAGTAGAGGCGGCCTAGCGTAAGTTTAGAGAATAGGTCTATTAGAGTCTCTCTACTTAATTAATAAAGATTATACTTATTAATATCTTTAATATATAAAGATAATTAGTAATTTATTATATTAATATATAGCTTAGGGTATAATAGTTTAGTTTTATCTAATATATTTTTACTAGAGAGAATAGTCGAGAAAGCTACTTATACGGCCTTAGTTTTATAATAGTAATATTTCTAATAATACTATAAATCTATATTAATTATTATTAAAGTTTAATTAATAAATAGATTATATTTCTAAAGTTAAGAAAGACTAAGAATAATAGGAGTATTTTAGACTAGATTAATAATATATAGTAAGTAGTTTTCGTAGTAGTTTTTAACCTATATAGATAAGATAGTATATTAGATAAGTATATTACTAGTATAACTATTAATTAATAAGAGCTTCTTTAGAAAGAATATAATATAGATATTAATAAAGTATTTTTAAGTAAAGGTTTAGTTAAAAAAGATAATAGCTAAGTATCTACTATCTATAAGACTTTATATATTAATAGTAGTATATATAAATAGAAAAGAAGTATAAATAAATAATAATTTACTATCTATAGATCTAAGTTAAAGAGAGACTTTTTTACTTAAAATAGTATAAATCTAGTATAGTTATTCGTTTAATAATTCTTTTCTATCTAACCTCTAGTTACGATAATAACTAGAGACTATATATTTTTTAAGTTATTAACGTAAAAGATACTTATAAAGAATAATATTAAGCTAACTAGTATATTAATATAGAAGACTTTAATCTTAGGTATAGAAGTTTCGATTCTAGTATATTTCTAAGATTAGTCTATAATATAGTTAAAAAAGAGATTATTAAATAAGTATTAGTAAGGGAATTAGTTATTAGTATTCTAGTTATTATACTAGAACTAGGGGTAGTCGTATTAGGATTATATATATTAATTCTAGACCTACTAGTATTAAAAGTATTAAGATTAAGTATATATTACTTATTAATCTTAAGATATTTATTATATAGTCTACCCTTAATCCTAGACTCTATTAAATTACTTATTATTTTTCTTCTTTTTAAGGTATATATTCTTATAGTAGTCTAGTTTATTATAATAAAAGTAGATATTAATAGTCTTATATTCTTCGTAAGAGGTATATAGGGTATATATTATATCTAGGATTATAGAGTCGTTAGTATAGATTAGAACTATTATTAGAAAGAAAAATATAGATATAGAGGCTAACTAGAGAGTATTACTTAACTAGTTATTATTTAAACGAAAGCTAGTATATATACTCTTAATATATTCTTCTACTTATTTTCTTTTCTAAATTTATATAAAGAGTTCTATCTATTCTTTATAGTTTATATAGTCCGGTTATTTTTCTTAAAGGGTAACTATAGTATCTAGTATAGTAAAGACTTTAGTATATAAAGCTTAGACTTTTTCTATATTAATTTTTTCTATTTTAGTAGTCTATTTATAGAATTTAGCTTAGAAGTCTAGAAATAGCCGGCTATTTATAATAACTTTATTAAATATAGTACTTACTTTAATCTATTCGTTAGAAGTAATATAGTAGGTATTAAGAATCTTCTATAGATTAGTAATAGTTTACTATTTCTATTTAGTTAGGTCGTCTAGATTAAACTATATAGTCTTAAGTAGATTATAGTAGATATTAAGTATATTACTAGATATAAGATTAGAGATATATTAGATATATTTAAATTCTATATTAAAGATTATTCTATCTATAGTATAGATACTATAAATCTTATATTTCTAGTTTTTATACTTAGTTTAGTACTTACTTATAAACTTATTAGCTTTATTAAATTTATTAGGATTAATAGTAAGATAATAATAAAAGGTATAAGTAGAGGTCTAGATATATAGAATATTAACTTTACTCTAAAGCTACTAGATAACTTAGTATACTTCTTTAAGATTTATAGTAAAAGAGAAAATATAATATTATATACCTATATCTAAGGTATTTAATATAGCTTTAATACTATAATAAGTTAAAAAGATAGATTCTTTATTTCCTAGTATAATTAATACTATAAGGTTATTTATTACGTCTTCTATATAAATAAGAAAGACTAGTATAGGAACCTAACTAATTATAGTAGTAAGTTACTCGTTCTACTAGTATTACTAATCTTTAGTAGCTATAGTATTTTTAATATTCCTAGTATTTCTAGTATTCTTAGTATTCTTAATATTCTTAATATTCTAGGTATAGTATAGGTCTTAGATCTAACTTAGTATTTTCTAGATTTAAGATAGTCGATCGGGCTATTAGAAGAGTATTTTACCCTAGTAGTAGAATTAAAAGAAAGAATAGTATAAACTATTATAGTATAGATATACTAGGGTTAAGATAAAATATAAGTTATATTATAAAGAACTAATACTAGAGCGAGCGAAGACTATATATACCTAATATAGTAAGGTCTAGTAAAGGGAATACCGTAACTATAGATATAATATATAATAGATATAAATAATTATAAATTAGTATTATAATAAAGAGTATTATAATATAGTTATTAAGAGATTTTAGTATTTAGAAAAGTATTTATAGTATTATATTAATATATAAATAGTCTAAATCGAGTAGTTAGAGCTATTAAAGCTTTAAAGATTTTAATAATTAATATAATAGTATATATATTATCTTATTAAGTTTATAAATCTTCTTATATAACTAGTCTTACTTTAGTTTTATTAAAGAAGCTATTCTTATTAAACTTATAGGTATATATCTATATAAGAAGTAGAATCTTTATATCTACTATATATAGTATTACTTCTATAAACTTAAAATACCCCTTCTTTTAGTAGCTATTTATTTCCTTTTATATTACTTCTTAAAACTAGTTATTATATAGGTAATTTTAAAGATTCTTATAATATTTTAAAGGATTAAGTATAATACTCTAATATAGATATATTTTTAATAAAGTAGTAATAAATTTATTTAAGATACTTAGATATATAGTAATAGTAAAGACTTTATAATAGATAAAGAGGATTAAATTTACTTCTTCTTTACCTCTTTCTCTTCCTTTTATTCTTATAGTATTATATATTAATAGTATTAAATATTATTTTTATCCTAATATAACGTTTACTATATTAATATTAAGATTATATACTTATAGAGTATTATTATTTTTTAAATTTAATAAGTAATTAGGGATTTTATATATATATTAGGCTTAAGATTTAGCCCTTAGAGTAGAATAAGTAATAAGAGCTATTATAAGTAGTAGACGTATTAAACTATCTTAAATTAAGAATTTAGGTATTAAAAGAATATCTTTAATATTCTCTTTCTCTCTTTTCTCTTAATTAAGTAAGCTCTCTTCTCTTATTAATAAGAATCTTATTCCTATAATCTTAGAGAGTATCTACTTTTTAATATATTTAATTAGCTATTCTATAGTATAGAGATTCTTAAGCTCTATAGTAAATTAAGACTATTCTAGATCTAAAATCTTAATCTCTTCTTCTAAGATTCTTTTTATATATAATTTATTAAAAATATTCTTCTTATAGTTAAAGTCCTATTTAAATATTATATTCTATATTCTAATAATCCTATTAAGTTTAGATATCTATATACGAAAGATATTAGATAAATTATACCTAATAAGATATCTAATATAAGCCCTTAACTCTATTTTATTAGTTAATTTTAGATTACGCTAATAGATATAGACTTAATAGCTAATAGAATTATAGTAAACTATTAATATCTTAGTATTAAAGACTATTTTATAAGGTATCTTCTATTATAGCGATTAAATAGATATAGTATTAAGAAGCTAGATAGCTATAAGAGCTAGTTTATTTATATATTTCTTAGGTAGCTCTAAGGCTATTTATAATACTTATACTTATTATATAATTATATATTTTACTACTTTCTATAGCCCTTTTAGCTTATTAGTATTCTTAACTATTATTTTACTTTTAATTCCTAGTTAATATAAGGCCTTTAAGAAATCTCTCTTAAAATCTTTCTTATTATTTAATTAGATAATAATAATAATATACTTATAGTCTAGCTAATATTAAATCTTTTTTATAAAATAGAATATAGCTAGGATAAGAATACTCTAAAGCTTATTAAATAAATAGGTAAGTTTATACTACTTTAAATATTAATCTACTATAAGATACGTATAAATAGATAGGTATAGAAATACTAAGATAATAAAGGAATTATATTCGAATAGAGATAAGATAAATTCTTAGAAAGATATAATAGTAGAATATAAAACTATATAGGGTCTAGTATATAACTATAGCCGGGCTAATAATAATCTAGAAGTCCTTTAGTAGAAGTAGATATAATATCTATTATATAAAGATTATACTTATTTCTATTATAATAAAGCTCTTTATAGAATATTAAGTATATAAGATTAATAGTAATTTATTAAAAAGAATATATAGCTAATATTTCTAGTATTTATTATAAGATTTATTAATTTATCTTTATAAGAATATAATTCTTATACTTCTTTTAAATAAGAAGTAGTTATTCTTCTTAAAGTTTAAAACCTCTTACTAATTCTTTTAAATATACGATAGTATTAGGTAAAAAATATATCTATATATAATAAGCTTAAGTAGCTATAATCTTAAGATTAGACTTAGGGTCCTTTAATAGATATAATACTTAATAAAAAGTTACTATAGTTATTAATATATTAGTATTTAGACGAGCTAATAGATTAGTATTAATAAGCTAGTATCCTAATTAATATTATAGGATAGTAACTATACTATTTAATAGGTAATAGTATAGGAGATTCTATCCTAAGTTAAAGTATATTAATCTCTTCTTAAGTCTTATAAGATTAAGAATATTAGTAAAGAAGCTCTTAACTAAAGCGACTTCTATAAGTAGAACTTTCTTAATATTATAAGTTCTCTTAATAGATACTCTAACTATTCTCTACTTTATAATCTAGATAACTTAAGTACTAGTATATAAAATCTTATTAGAATTCCTATATTAAGTATAGATCTACTTCTATAAGTTCTATATATTATAAACGTATAGATTTAATTCTAGATCTATTATCTAATAATTAATATATAATAGGATTACTATTATACTAAAAGTACTATAAGTAATAGTATTACTATAATATTAGCTACTATTAGATTTACCTTCTATACTATTATTAAAAGATATACTAGAATAGATATTATAGATTATAATTAACTAAGTTACTAACTTTATATAGACTAATTTACCTTTAACTTAAGTAATTACTCTATTTATTTAACTTATTATAGTTAGATTACCTCTTACTTTAATAAATTTTATCTTAATATTAGGCTTAGATTTTTATAAAGCTAGATATAAAGATAGTATAACGTAGTAGTAATCTATATATTAGTATTACTTACTATATAGATACTTAACTAAATACTTTCGATTAGAATTAAAACTAGTTTTCTTTAATTTCTTTCCCTAGTTTTTCTAGTTTTTTATTAACTATACTACTTATACTATATTTATTATTTTAATTATTCTTAATATTATAATAAAGGTCCTTAAGAATATACCTTTTATATTAATAACTTAAAGAAATTATCTTAGACTTACTATATATTCTATAATTATTTTTAGCTTTAAATTTTTTATATTATAATTAACTATCTTAAGATATATACGAAATTCTATAGTAGTCTAGATCTTATAATATCTACTAGTTATTATTAGAAAGTCTTTCTATATCTAACTACTACTTATTTCTAATATTAAGAGAAGAGTTATAACTTTTATAATATATATCTACTTATTAAGCTAGATCTCTAGATTCTAGTTATATTAATTAAATATTTATAGAGTATTATATTTACAATATATTTTCTATCTTCGAGTAGAAATAGAGGGAATAATATAATCCTTTAGTTTTCTTATATAAGTATACGCCGTTTAGTCCTCCTAAATTAATAGAATCTAGACTAGTAAGATAGTTAAGGCTATATTAATATATATCTCTTTTAGAATCTTATCCTTTTATATCTATTTCTTATATTTATATTCCTATATCTTAAACTATATTATATAGTTCTTATTAAAGTCTAGCTACTCTAGAATCTCTAGTTCTTCTAGTATAGATTTTAGAATATCGATATTTAGGTTATAGTATTACTAGATATTATATACTACTACCTTATCTTTATATTAAAATAGCTAGAGATACTAGTACTCTAGTTTATTAAGAATAATAGTCGTTTTTAAAGATCTCTAGACGTCTAGTATAGCTATTATTATATTATATAGTTAAGATAATAGCGACGATAAGGTTAATAATTAAATTATAAGGGTTACTAAAAGTAGTAACTTTTTAAAATAAATAAACTATAACGTTATTAAGAACCTATTATAGGGATAATAAGTACTCTAGGCTTATAACTATTATAATAAGAAATTAAAATAAATTACTATAAGGGAAAGAAGTAAGAACTATAGTTAATTATAATAGCTCTATATAAGAGTAGCTTATATAGAATAGAATACGATATAGTAGCTAGAAGTAGTTATATAAGCTAATCTAGTATATAAGCTAGTCTAATATATAAGAAATCTATATATACTATAATAATAATAACTATTTACCTAGTACTATACTAATATAAAGACTAGTTCTTAATCTATAATATAGCTTCGTACGTTTATAAGAAGAGAAGAATCTATTAACTAATAATAAGCTTTAAAATTAATCTTTAAAATTAAATTAATTAATACTAATAAATAAACTTTAGCTTCGAATCTATATTTAAATCTAAGAGGAGTATATAAGTAGTCGTATACTATATATTATATAATTATTCTATTTATATAATAATTTATACTAATTTACTATAACTATATATTAAACTTATAATAGCTATATAATAATAAGTTATAATAACTATATACTAATTTATAATAATTAATTTAGTTATTAAATTTAGTATAACTTATATATAAAACCCTCTACTTACGCTCTAGCTAGATAGTTAGACTATTTAATATATTTATTTTATATCTCTACCCGCTTATATTAAAATAATTTATATTTTTTTATTCTTTATTAATTATAACTTTTATTTAAAACTTAAAGTTAAGCTTAAGTAATTAATATTACTAAACTTATCTTCGTTTTAATAATAAGAATTCTTTAAAGTAAATAATACTATTAATAGATTTAATTATATTATTATCTAGTTAAAAGCTATTATTAAATAATTTATTAAGTACTATAAATACTATATAAATAAGAAGTAAGAAGATATACTAAGATTTACTATAAAAGATAGAATCTTTATAAATATAAGAAATATAAAAACTAATAAACTAATAAAAAAAGAAAATAAGAAAATAGTAGATCTATTTAAAATTTTAAAAGTTTATAATTAAGTATATATCTTAGAACTTTTAATAATTATAAAAATATTTTTAATATTTTATAACTTATTACTTTAATTAAAATATTTCTTCTAAGAACTTCTAAGATAAAATATAATAAATAAAGCTAAGTTCTAATATTTTAGAGAAAAAATACTCGAATAAGAAAACGAAATAGAGAAACTAATTAAATAATAGAAATTCGAGTCCTTACTAAACTATTATAATAAAGATCTATAATAACTAATATATCTAGTTAAATAAAAATACTATTCTATTATCTAGTAGCTAGTATTTAATCTAAAATATTAAGAAAGTATAGTTTATTAATTCTATATTAACTATCTAGATAAATCTACTCTAAGATAGATTTAAAAGATATTAGTATTAGTAAATTTCTTTTTATAAAGCTATTTAAGACGTATAACTATTTAAAGGAAAGATACTATTATAATACTAATTTATAACTATTTATATTTATTATATACTATATTTATAGTTATAATACTTTTTTTACTAGATTTTATTATATTAGATATATATAGTCCTCGCTTATTTTAATACTAGCTCTTTATAGTATAACTTATATTCTATCTTAATCCTAGTATATCTATATTATAATAGATTAAATAATTAGTTACTTTAAAAGAAAGTATCTTTTTATAGTATTATATCTACTTAGCTTAAAATAATTAGTAATTATATATATCTTTTTAATACGTTTATCCTTCTTATTAATTTTAATAAATTATTTATATTATCTACTATATCTTAATATTACTTTAATATCTTAGATCTACTAGTTTCTTTAAAGCTATATTTTTTACTTTATAAGTCCCTCTCTTTTTTTACTAATATCTAAATACTTACTTATACTATCTAGAGTATTTTTAGTTAATATTTATTATTTAAGATATAAAATCTATCTATTAACTAGATAATTAAGAAATATATAGATATACTAGAAGACCTACTATTTAAGTAATAGGAATAATAGAATATATAATTAAATTAGTTTAATAAAAGTAGAGTAAGAAAATCTAATACGATAATAAAATAGTAGGTAGAATAGTTTTAATTCTATATTTAAGAGCTAAGGCGAGAGTTTTAAATAGAGGAAGTAGAGGAATAAGTAAGAGTAGCCTTATTAATATTACTAAGGTCTATACTAGCTTTTTAGCTATATAAGAGGCCTAATACCGAGCAAGTCTTATAGTCGGAATAGATAAGAAGATAGGCTCTTCCGGAGTTAGTAAGAATAGGGAATTAATAGTAGTAATGGTCTAGGTTTACTATATGTAGTATACAGAGAGAGTCGCAAGCAGACAATGACAGAATAAGTATGGCTGGCTGGTCAGCGAGTGCTTATACTCCCTTTAGCGCTCGTCTTTGGCGTCTTTGACCCTCGTGTCATCGACCGCATCTCCATTTTTCATCGCAAGCCCGACTTGATATGCCAAGCTAGGCAACAGCAGACGCAATATGTCTGTTATCGCATGTAGAAGCAGACTTGCATTAGGTTCTTGGCGCTCGTAGGCAGCACTTCCCGCGTTGGACAACCCTCGTTGATAAAGCCCTCAAAAATAACAAGAACAGAGGCATCATATGCTACATTGCTTCCCTCCATCTATCGTTTCCCTAAATGCCCTTCTGCCAATCTCTTCGTCATACCCATGAATCCGGTCATGAAATTCTCCGGTCAGCTCACTCAAGGCAACGACGATGGCGACGATGCTGCCATTCTCAAAGGTCGGGCAACCTCGCCGTTTTGCCTCCGAGTCCCTCTCAATTTCGTCAGCAAAGGCACACTTTGCTCGTCACACCCCATACGTGCTTCATTTTTGTTTGCTGCTCCAAATTGCATGCTGGAATGCCGGGTAGCTTTGTGTAAGCGCCGACTATTGACGCTGCGCTGACAGGCCCGAAAATTGCTCGGGAGAGCATCTTCGGCCTAAAAGTTTTTCAACATCCCAAACGCACAAAGAACGTTCTAACACGAGCCAGTAAATACAGGATCCTTCTTTCACAGAGAACCCTATCCAGATCGGTAGGCGGACAGAGTATTCCTTCATAGACGAACAGTGACAATCACAAAGGCGAAGTAGTAATAAGACCAAAGGCGCAAGTATCTGGAAAAGAGCGAGTGTGTTAAATCCTCTATTCGAGGCCGCTATTAGTTATTAAACATCGAGCGAGTGTATCTCCTGAGCCACCCAGGGAACACCCATTCGCCACAGTCCCTTAACAAGGCTCTGAACGCAAGTCCCTTCCTACTCCTCCGGTTGATCTTGGTTCCCCCACTGGCAACTGTTGAATCCCGAGCTATCACCTACTCTGTCAGTAGCTGAAGCGTGACGTGTGTAAACAACATACCTCTAGGAACATATCATCAAGCGAGGCAAGCGGAGCAAGGAACGCGGGCACGGGTTGAACCCATGTGGACGTCAGGGATGTTGGTGCACCCGCCCGAACACCTACCACTGCGCACGATTTCATATTTGGTGCTTGAATGGCCGTAAGTGTAGACGGTCGTGATAACGTGACGTTGACACATAGTCGATGTTTGAAAGTATTGTCGGCAATCGACCTGATAGTTGGCATCTGTGTAGTAAATACTGCAATGATAGAATAAATGTAATGATGATTTTAGAGATATAAATCCGAGAATATGAGATGGATGCTGAGTTTATATAGCCACAGATTGCTTACAATAAACTCGTACCTTAAGGGTCACTGAATACGGATCTTCCGAACGCAGGCCGGCTGCATCAGGTCTCAACAAAGAAAGCACGAAGTTTTGACGTACTCTGAAACCTTCAATTTAGGTTGTTCAGGTTGTACGTTGTATGCTATCGATCTTTGGCTCAGAACGCATATCACACCAACTGCATCGCCGCAGTCACTGCAGAATAACCAACGGATGGGTAATGAATCGCTTATATTGGCCTTCATGCAGGTTTGTCGACGAATGAGAGGATTATGAAGTGAAATGTCCTTGACACAATGCAACATGTATAGCGAGCATGGTTGGTTGGTGATCCTTGACAAGCGCCCCGAAGAAGCGCCGGCCTAGCCGAACTTTAAGCGCCAATTTATGCGCTGATCTTCATGCAACGTGTCCTCAAGCCATTCCTTCCCAATAAACCTTTACGGTTGACAATACCTCGTTGACACTGAAGTCGTTTTAATATTCTCTTCTTCCGTCTACCTCACACGTCCACCTTACACATAAAGTTTCTTGGTCCACGAGACCCTTTCAAAACATGCCACCATCTAGTGAGAACACGGTCGTGCCGATGGATGGAAAATATCACGTTGATCCATCAAACCCAATGAATCTGGTGAAATACCTCGACGCATGGTACCCACCTGGTGTTTCCGAGACAGATATAATATGGGGTGGCAATACGGCAAAGCTAGCTTTACTTACGGATGGAACCGTACTAAAGTACGTGTGGGATAGGGACGATCGTCGCGCGAAAAACTGTCTCGATGTCGAACATTCTATCCTCTCGGTACTAGGCAGTCATAAAAGGATCGTCAAGTACTTAGGAAAGCACGAGTACGGCCTCCAATTCCAGTTGGCAGCTAATGGTGATATACGGCGGTACCTGTCAAGTCATAGCGAGAGTCCGGAGCATCTACGGAGGAAGTGGGCAAAGCAAGCCGCCGAAGCACTCGCCTTTATCCACGACAAAGGTGTTATCCACAGCGATATCCATCCAAATAATCTTCTTCTCGACGAGTATCTTGATATCCAACTCTGCGACTTCGCTGGATCCCTATTTGGCGCTCTAGATGGGGGTGCTATGGAGAGCATTCGATTTTTTCTACCAAGGGATCCACTTGCAACACCAGATACGAAGTCGGATCTGTTCGCGTTGGGCTCCACTATATATTTCATAATGTCTAATCACGAGCCATATGATTACCTGGCAGAGGAAGAGGTAGCAGCCCGCTATTTAAGAATGGAATACCCGGATGTACAGAGCTACTCATGCGGACGAGTCATTAAGGGTTGCTGGAAAGGGGAGTTCAGGAGTGCTCAAGATGTGGTAGACGCGATTTCAGGAGATGTCAATGTAGGACATCACGATGTAGCGGCAACTTAATGACTCGAAGCCACACAGTCTAACTAAGATCAGCGGTCTTATGAGAATTACCTTTTTGATAGGGCAGTTAATGATTATTTGCGGAGGGATGAGGGTGTTGTAGAGAATGGTGTCAAGTGTGATTGGGATTCTGCGGCGATGTAGACAATGTCTAGCAATCCTAAGAAGAAAAAGACGTAGTACCGTGCTGCACCCAAGCCGGACTCGGCTGTACCTTCTGCGATACTTGTCAGGCCACGCTAATTGCGAATCCAGCGTATATCTCGGCACCATTTGATACGCTCATCTACTGTTGCGGTACCGCCTTCGAGAAAGTACTGGCGAATAGTGCCATACTCGGCGCGTTTGAGAACAATATGCTCAGCGCATATTAAGACTGGACTAGTTTCGGCGATTCGGAGACAAGGTATAATATTTGGATAGCTTCCTAGACGTTTATAGATATGTTTCTCGATTTTAATATCTTTTATCGAACTCGGATACCCTAACCCATCATGTGCACGGCGTCTTCATCGCAACATGTACGCCAACCTAATCTTTCTTCACATAGCTGTCCGAGTGCGGACAGTCGGACGACTCGCAGTCCTTGATCTTCTCGATACTGCCATAAATAGATCTGAATGTGCAGTTGTTGACAAGAGTTTGCGTGGACGCAAGGCACGTGACATGTCATGTGACGAGGCTGTGCAATAACTAAATACAGCCAGCTTGCCCCGCACAACAAAGCCTCATTGCATTATTTTATCAAACATCAACCGCCTCCTATTACATCCCTTATCTTTTGAGTACAATGTGTGAATGGGCTTGCAGGACCTACACATCTTGTCGACGTAATCCCAAACACGAGATCCGCCACCATATTAATCAATGTCAAAATGCAACTCAAAACAACAACACGCCCTGCATCCCGGCAAGTGGACATCAGAGGGATTTACCGCTTGTCCGCGACATTCAGGATACGAATATAGCTGGAGATTGTCCTGTTTGTGAAGGGAACACGCCAGCTAATTCGTCTGACTAATACCGGTACGTTCGTCCGTTCCCCAAGGCGTATCTAGAGATCGCGGTCGAGCCTGCTTACGGCCTACATCTCCAAGATTCGTAAATATACTAGATTAAAGTTGAATTAGCCAGCGTAATAATTAAGGTTAGGAGAAACCGAACGTACAATGGCTCCTTCTTGGAGACTTTGAAAATTTGAAGTTCCAGCTGGCTGAGGTTGATATCTGGGACTGTTTTGCAGTGGAGATCGATGACAAAGAACAAATAGGAAGGTGAAGACGGCTCAAATAATATATGTGTAAAGTGATCCTTGTCTAGATCGAGACCTTGTGAATCGAAAAAGGCTTTGAGCATCTCATTCTGAGTCTTCCAATGTCGCTCGGGACATTTAAGAACGATACGTTTCGGAGCGGCGTGGCTCATTGTAGTAGAAGGCGAGAATTGCAGGTGTGGTGAATTTGAGCCAGGGGAGAGCGGGAATGTCACGAAGGGAATCGATGGTAGATATGTATGTAAGAGGCTATCGAGCAAGCGGCTGAGCCCCTGGCCTTAGTGCCGATGGTCACGTGCCACAGCGGGCAGGCTGGTCGCTGTCCTGTGTTCCTCCGCCAAGGCGCCGATCACGGAGCTGAGCCAAGGCAGGGATGACTCAGCACGACCCTCGGCAAAGCTTCCGCCACGGGAGAGTCCTGCAGCGTCTCGCCCATCTCATCGCCGCACTGCTTCATCTTCCGAACGTCTCCACAATAAAGTCCTCACTTAACGACGAGGTGGCGTGCGGGGACGCTAGCTGGACAATTACCATGTCAGCGCACGTGATTTTTGGTTGGAAGGTGTGGCGAAGAGATTGTGGCTGGAAATTTAAGTTGTGCCACCTTATGAACGAGCTTTGTAAGATACTATACTTACATAATACATGGAAAGCTTCTGGCACTAACTAGAAATATGATAGCGCCGACCCAGAAAGTACCAATCGGCTAGATAAATTTGCTTGCGATAGCGCGTACAAGGCTAGTGATGACTTCCGAGCTTCAGAGGGAGGTTTTGAGGCTAATGTAATACTATCTTACGAGAATTCGGAGCGACAAAGGCTTGAGATTGGCGCTGCAGGAAGTGAAGTCTATTACGTCACGAAAGAAGGCGCTATATAAATCAGACTCGGAGGTGACCATGCGAACGTAATTTTTAGGGAAGGGTAGATCATAGATATCCGGTATTAGCTATAACAGACTAATTTATAGAATTATAGTAATATTCGTTGTGCGCATAGGCTTTCTATTTACTGAAAGTCAAAGTACTAACAGTTTGTCCGGTCACAGGAGGTGTCCGGTAACCCAGGGAGGGATGTTAGAGAGTAAGGTTAGGTTAGGAACACAGCTCAATCATATTATACCAAGAGTTACGTTAAGTTTAATAAAGGTTGTGGGATATGTGGTTATAAAAAGTTGTGTGGGGTTTCCGGCACGCGTGGATGGACGTTAATCAATCTGTATGAGAAGTACTGCATAATGCAGCGCACTATGTACCCTAGAGCGTAGCGGTCTAACTTTGGAATGTGATGTTGGTTAACGTGACGATCATGACCCGTTTCAAGCTTTCAGAGGTCAAAGAAAGTGCCAACCTCGGACTTCGACTTCCTCAACTTAGCGGAAAAACACTCTTAACGTAAGTTAACTATAGTACATTGATAGCTGACACTCCAGCCGCTAATACCGCTACTAGAGCACAGGTGAGCGCGCCCGAGCTTAGCCCGTAGACTTCGCCTTTCTCCGCTTCGACCCAAGAGGGTAGCCCATTAGCCTTGTCAATGAGGGTGCGCGTTATAAAGACAAGCATAACAAAAGGAATACAGCAGATAAACCCTATCATAAGAAGAGCCAGCATTATGACCCTAATCTTCTCTTTACGGAGAGCAATTGCCTTAGACGACAGGCTAGCAAAAACTAGCCAGGCGGAGAAGGCTGTTGGTATCACCATTAGGATTAGCGTGGGGAGCAGTATCTTCGGCGTATAAAGCACGTAGAACTTGGCCAAGCTGACTACTAGCGGGGCTAGTGCACCCACTCGTTCCCGAATCGTCATCTCAAGGGGATCCGGCAAGTCTTGGACGATATCCGGAATGAGATCTGATAGGTTCAGAGGGAGATCGCTGCATCGCACGTCCAGTTTGTAACCAACACAGAACTGTCCCGTGCCGAGGGAGCAGTTGTGGGGAACATGCTCTTCGATCGCCTGGACGAAGGTTGCGACAGAGCTTAGCGCGGTTTGAACGTGACTAGCAGCGTCAGAAACCCGGGTTGCGGCCACATCCAAGGCACTGTTGGCAGCGCTCTGGATGTTCTGAAATAGGTCTTTCTTTTGATGGGCAGGCGAGGGTAATGAGAGTTGATCTAAGACTGCGCCAGTGAGGTTGAACTGTTGCACCGAGATCCTTGGGTTAAGGCTCGTTTGCCAGAACAGGACCGATGATCAAACTTACTTTTAGAGTAAGGACACCAGCCGTATTGTTCTGTTCAATGTATAGGATCTGTAATGTTAAAATCGAGATGGCGACTAAAGATGCGGTAGAAATAGCTACGAAGATCCACTTTGTTAACATGTTAACAACTGATCTAGCTGCTCTACCTTTCGGGGTTGTGCCATTAACTCTTTATATAACAAATTACTCGTCTTTTTAGGCTCTACCATACTACGCAACTCACTCGCGAGGGGACCAGAATTCGGACTCAAGTTATAAATAGCACTTTTGGGGCCCAATATTGGGACCACGGAACAGCGTAAAGGATTGACTAGCTCACGTCGTACCATGCAAAAGCATAAATAATCGGCTTTACGCCATCTCAAAATTTTAGTACACTACCTTACATCCCACTCCCTTCACAAAGGCCATACATCTCTTCATACATATACATGTCATTTTCAACGCCCTTGCCGGGCTCATGGCTGCTAGTTTCACCCAAGCCCACCCTCGCAATTCGAACTGCACCTCAAGCCCAATCTCTCAGTCGACTGCCACCACGGCCGTAGATGCTATTGCAGATCTTTTTCGCGACCTTTCTTCGGCGCCCACGGCCATAAAGCACTTTCAGGGGCTGCTCGTCGATGAAGAGGGACTTCGGACTGGAGAGGCGCTGGAAAAGATTATAGTTTTTGATTTCAACGGTCCAGAGCCCGCCATTGATTCAATGGGCGGGGCTGTTAAGGCAGCCGTAAGTATACACCAAACATGTTAAACAGTGAGAATGCTGAACCGGGACGCAGACCGCCAAAACCTACCCTTTCTCCGCTGGCCTAGGCATTAGCATGGTAGTTGGCTTCCTTGAGCCTTGTGGCATCAACACACCCCACATACATCCTCGTGCCACGGAGTTCCTTGTTCTCGTTGAAGGTTCGAACCTCAGGTTCGGTAGTGTTCTAGAGAACGGGCTTGTCCAGCCTGGGCAGAACCAGGAGATTGCCGGCACACTCCAAAAACTCCAAGGCACCGTGTTCCCACAAGGGAGCATACATTGGCAGTTCAATGACGGATGTGAGCGTGCCGTAATCATAGCGGGGCTCAACTCAGACAATCCCGGAACAAGCCAGATGGCACAAAACTTTTTCAGCCTCAATGCTGGGATTGTGAACGCTACGCTGGGAGATCCGAGCACCATTAACGGTACGAGTATTGAAGAATTTAGGAAAGCGATCCCAGAAAACCTAGCACAGGATGTCAGTACCTGCTTAGCTAAGTGCAATCTAGAGCAGTAGGATTACAAGCTTGGAGAATAGTGAAGGTAGTGAGCTAAGGGCCAAAGCGTTTCATTTGCCATTGCTCTCTTAATTTAATTACGATCGTTTAGCATTCATTACATTTAAACGTTGTAATCATGGACAAAACTAGTTCTTAACCTCTTTCTTGAAGAGGTGCGTAATCACCTTGATCCGTAGTCTATAAACTAACATTTCCCCACCATGTCACGTAATGCACTCGTCTCTGTGTAGTATTAGGTTTTATGTACTATGATCCTCACGACAACAGCTGTTTTCTCGTGGCACGATCAACTAATCAACTTTCTCCAACACGCCTTGACCTCCTCATCGCGCCTCGCCATCCCGCCTCGATCTCGCCATCGCGCGCCCTTCCGCACGTTGAAAGTCTAACTGCCAATGTAATTAAACTAGTATTTCGACAGGATCGCGCTCACTGCGCACCTTAGGATTGAGAAGATTTGTCAAGAGTTGCCAGCCAATCAGCACCAGTTTGCTGGCACAAACAGTCACACTGTCGACCGTTTGTGCCGGTGAACCGGTGCTGATTGGCTGACGCTTATGGGCAAATGCTAACCATATGCAGCTTAGCGGAATGATGTTGGCAATGCAAAGACGCAGAATTGCAGGTGTAACTGAACGTGTGCAGCTATGGAGTCAAGCTCCAGCTTTGAACTTGAGGCTATTGCGGTGTTTCCTATGAATTTCATACGTAACTTGTGAATCTCGGGACACATCATTCTTTTCTACGACAGCCCTTCCATCGTCTGGGGGTCTCCTGTATCCTCATTCCATTTTCTCCAACTGCTGCCTTGGTGAAACGGTATCAGGTTCTTGTACCGTGATGGAACTCTGCTTGTCCGCCAATGTTTCGAAGCCAACTGTCCTCGAATCAAGAATCTCGTGCGTGTTGGACTTCTGGCAAGTAGCGTTTACCTGTTCGTGCTGGGATTGGGAATAACGAGATAGCGTTTTCATTACTGGGACAGGGTAGAATCGATCCTATACTTATATCAGTTGATGCCAATAAGATACAGTGAACTTACGAGAGAGTTTTGACTTGGCGGTGACCAAGGTAGACCTGTTCTATCTGCAGATGAACATCCGTGGAACCGGCCGTTGCGATAGGCTATAAAGTACACCTTGGCATCGTAGTCAAGGCTCAACTTCTCCAATTTCTTGTATAGAGTTTTGGACAATCTTTGATAATTGTTGTTCGCAGCCCGCCTGGTTTTTGCGCTAGCGAAGCGCTGTTGTTTCTGGAAGGACATAATTAATTAGCTAGATTAGGCCGAATTGCTAAATTTTAAACAAGGGCTGGGAGGTTCGGATGCCAAACCAAGTCGCCTTTGGCACTTTTTAATGTTCATTCTAAGACAAGGCTAAGTGGTGTCGTATTGCCAAGCAATCTATTCTTGTATTGGCTATGCCGTTGCACGCATACAGACGAAGAAGTAAAGAGTGGATATGCTGAGTAGTATAATGCTAAAGTGGCGTTGTATCGCTACATAATCTATTTTGGCTCTTCTCGTTAGCTGGCTCATTCATTGGCTATGCTGTTGCACGTGTACAGAGAGTGGGTATGCTGAGTAGTATAATGCTACATAGCGTTGCACCGCTACGCAATCTATTCTAATCCTTCTCTTTAGCCAGATCTTTTATTAGCAATGCTGTTGCACGTGTACAGACAAAGAAATAAAGAGTGGGTATGCTGAGTGGTCTAATGCCACATAGCGTTGTATTGCCAAGCAATCCATCACACTTTTTTTAAGCTAGCTGTTTTATTGGCTATGCCGCAGTACAGACGAAAATGAGACACAGATTGGTAGTATGTGTTGGCAGGCGCTACTGTTCTCTATATAAGAGAACTGACCACCGAAACATCATTACCCAAGAACACCTGCTACACTCAATATCCATCTATTTCGCTTTATTCTCTTAACATGAAGCTTATCTCTGTCTTCACTATCAGCATGGCAACCCTCGCCGCTAGCGTTCCTACCCCAATCCCTCAATTTCTGCCCGACGATATAGGTTACCTCTATTACAATAACCAAGAAGTCAAGGGCTGGTGCTATCCTAGCGGCGGCTGCTTGGGATCCTCATCGGGCCCGTTGAATGCGGCAGAATGGCCTGAATCCATCAGATGCCGTTTCTATAGGGACGACAGCTGTAACAATCAGATTGGTGGAGATGAGGGACTGCGGGGCGACAGTAGAATTGAGCTCTCAGAGGAGTTCCAATCTCTTACATGCTGGTACCCATGAAAACATCAAGGTGTGCGTCGCCAGTATTTAACGATTAGCTGGATTGTTGGCGAAGATTGGGCTCATGGATGAATCACGCTCTTTTAGTTAGATTGCTTTCAAGGAAACACTATTATGAAATTTGCCCAAAACTATAGGTTTCAAGCGCCCGTGATTAATATCCCATCGGCTGGTCTGTATTTACGGCTAGCCTACCTTCTCCGGCTGGCCAGTTCTATTGGCTGGCCTATCTTTTCGGCTGGCCTATCTTTTCCAGCTGGCCAGTTTGGCTGGCCTATCTTTTCGGCTGGCCTACCTTCTCGGCTGGCCTACCTTCTCGGCTGGCCAGTTCTATTGGCTGGCCTATCTTTTCGGCTGGCCTATCTTTTCGACTGGCCGTCGTTTCAACTCCAGAGACATTCTAAGAATAGCTATTGCTTAAGGTCCAATTCTAGGGACCCTAACTAACCTCTCGTTCTGCTTAGTAGTCTGCGTGAGGCAACTCTGGGAGACATTCTAAGAATAGCTATTGCTTAGGGTCCAATTCTGGGGACCCTACCTCTCGTTCTGCTTAGTAGTCTGTGTGAGGCAACTCTAGGAGACATTCTAAAAATAGATGACATTGCATTAATCTAATTCTCGACTTTAGAGCTAGTATAATAATTACATAATTAGAGACTCTTCTTAAGTTGCCTTAGACTACTAGGCAGAAGACTTTCTTTAGTAATTACGTAATTCGTACTGTAAGTTTTAGTTCTGGCTTCTTTCATCCGGGTGGACTATCACGCTAGTACGGAAGGGATAGAACCGAATCTCACACTCTGTTAACAAATACACAAAGACAACATAACGTTACAGCATGAACTAAATATGCATTCTTTTAGCATTGAGACCTAGCTTAGGCTAAGAATTAACCGCCTCTGTAGTTCCATGCTTCTTGGAGCATCTTGCATATCTCATTCTGCAGATCATTAAAGTCAGTCGGTGACATCATCCCCACAGACTGCGAATAGCCCTTCGCTGCATTTTCTTTCGATGCTAATGAGTGTAGAAGAATGCTCTGCAGTTTTAAATTCTCCCCTCTTTCATGTACAGTTCGCGTTGAATGCCTGATAAGATGTATCGTTTGGAGCTTTGGGGTCGCTTTGTCATCGAAAATCCTGCCTCTAAATTTGTTCTGTCGACGTGAGCTTAGGCCGTTTCTTGGTTGAGTTTGTGTTTTTCCGGCACATGATTCTGGGAAAGTAGGTCTTGAATTCTTAAACATAATGGTTCCAACCTATGATATAGGCTGGATGGAAATTCTAACTTAAGTATCTAACGATATGTATTTTTAGAAACTATGGCCCGAAAGAGGGCCCGTTCGGCGGACCTTGTTTTGGTGTTCTTTAATCGATTCGAGCAAGCCAAAACTATATATAGATTCTAATAATGCCAAAGACGTTCGGAAAGTTTGTGAACTATTCCTTTTAACCTTAAGTGCTACGCCAGTGGTCCTTTCCCCTCTGTGTATTTGTTTCTCATGTTCCAATTCACTCTGTCCCCAATCTCCATGCGCTCCATAACTCTAGTAGGTAATGCCACCTTGGTAGGGCTCAGGCTAATCCTAGATAGAACGTTGGCAATGAACCGCTCCCAAAGCACGTCCAGACTCGAATGAGAGAGGATGAGGTAGGATCGACATGCGGCCCAGAACTACGCTAATCCGGACAGTTCATTTCGTTATTTAGAGATTGTTTGTCTTTCATTGCGGTAGCGGATTCTGAGTGTCTAGATTGTATTCGACCGAAACTCCTACCACACGCACTAGTGTTCGATTTGAGGCCAGAACCTTCTTACGCTCAACGCTTGGAGAAACCTATACCAAACAAACTCTTGAATCATAGAGACTACTCTGGAAAACTTCAGCAGCACAAAAATCATACAGAACGCCGCCCGCAGTCACGTCTAGCTAGACTAGCTCGCCAGCCTAACAGAGGGCAGCTTCCCGTCAGTTCCGCCATATCAGGAGATTCAAACTATCTTTGTCCTATGGTAGAGGGTTCCGCCGATGCGGATACGAGGCAAACAGTATGTATTGATAACGAGCCTTGCGAAGCATCCAATAGTTCAGCACCAAGCGGCATCACTAGTCCAGAAGCCAGTCTTCAATCGCCTTTCTTCCAAGATAGACCGGAACAGTTTGCTTCGGATCCAGTATCCAGCGTATCTTCTGACTGGAGTGTAAGTCCAGTATGCGACAATACACAGAAATGGCATATACCATCATCTCCACCTTCTCACTATCTTTTCTCTTACCAGAAGTTGGCATCTTTGTATAACGTCAAATCCATATCAGACATCATAAAGCTTGGTGATTCCTTTCTTCGGGAAGATGCAACCAGTTTCATCGAGTGTCTTCGCTTTGGATGGACTCACAAAGGCTTTTGGCATTATCCTCAACTGAGTAACCCAACGCACGAAACGTCATTGATAGGAAAGATGTTTCAAACTCTCCGTAACGCTGAAATTACGGAGCGTAGTTGCATTATGGATCCAGTTAAACTCAGGATCTCAAGAGTGCTTCTCTACCACTATTTTGAGAAGAAGCGCATCGAACTGGAAAAGACATCGACTCTGACAGACCGGCTCCATCAAGGCAAGACCAGGGCTAGCGTTGCCACGGATATAGTCATCGAACAAATGTATAGTAACCAGGCAGATTCACGAATATCGTTGCGACGTCGTCAAAAATTGCAGTGGCAGAAGAGATTAGGCAAAAGATGGTCTTTTCTAGCGCGCCATTTAGGGTTAGGTATTTTACTAATTTGCAGCAAGGAACTCGAAGTCCATATGTATGACTCTCTATCTTCTTCATATACATAGTTAGCTAACAGAAATCCAGTAACGATACAAAATTCAATGAAAAACAGATAATAGCTCTAGTAGCCTACATAGTAAATGCTTATCCTGGGAGCATTCGGACTATTCAGATGGTAGCTCCACTAGTGCAAAGCATACTTAGTGGAGACGCCGTCCCCTCGTTTTGGCTATCAGCAGAGACATTACGTACTATTACTAGATACAAGCAAGGCAAAGAGAAAGAGCATTACGACGTTACAGGAGAGTGGAAGTTAGTAGAGGGTCCTAAAGGCTTTATTCAAGTGTTTGAATAAAGTCTATACAAGCAGCTCTTAAAAACAGGAGTCTAGTATCATATTAACTAACGTTAAACTATTTAACGTCCATCCTAGGGTCGCGGGACGCACTCTGTCCCGAGACAACCCACGAAAGGAGCCAAACGCTATTCGACTATGACCACGATCACCACCACGGCTACTGCCACGTCCTCGATGGCGAACATCGCATCTATAGCAAGACACATCGTCAACTGCAAATATCGAATCCATAGCGGCGCACCTCGTCAACTGCGAACATTGCATCCCCAGCGCACATCAAACATACATAGCAGCGCGCTCATTCAACTTTCAGCTTTCATAGCAGCCGCAATGCTGATGCTTCTTTTCCGCTTCTTTAAGCCGCCATAACGCCTTTCTCAAACCGCGCACGAGCCTTTGTCTCCCCATCTTTTCCCGCGCTGCAATGAGACTCGCTGCGCTTCTTGTCTCATACTCTTTGGATCTCCAGTAGACCATCGCTGGTGACCGTAGTGCTCCCTGTTTACGATGCGCTCGAAGTAGGAAATGCTGATGACGATGGCCATCGTTAACGTCCATTTCCTCGTCGGGGCTGTCGATAACGATAGCTTGGCCTCCATCGTCATCAGCGATAACGGATCTTGACGACTCGTCGTCGTCATAGATGGAGATGGGCAGGTCTATTCCATCCATCAGCGAAGTTTTTGCCAACCAGGGGCAAAAGAAGTACCTGAAGTTTCGGTGTCTTTTGAGGAAGCGTGCGACTGGATCCAATTCATAAGCGCGCTAGACTCCCTAACCTGGCTAGCATGTTCAATGGCTTGGCTCGTGTCGACGGCCCCTAATCTCCACAAGGGTTTTGCTGCTTCTGTCCCTCCGGCATCGTCTTCGGGCCAAGATGTCTCCTCGAGGCTCAAATTGACGATTGAAAGAGAGCTAAGGCTCGGCACCTCTGTGGTCTAGATCCCTTTAGCATCTTCACGAAGCGTTCTGAACGAATATGGTAACGTACCTTGTCCATGTTGTCCGGTTGCTCCTACAGTATAGCGTTGTTGAGATGAGACTGTGAAACCCTCGGCTTGCGGGAAGAAGAACAGCTCAAGAGGCTAAAAGAAGGAGATGTGTAGTGGTATGAGATGGGAGCAGGACGGGCTCGCGGAGGTCTTATAGACATCAGCCCTTGTCGTCGGGAATGCCGTCGGGAATGCTGAACTGCGCCTCGATGCTAGAACTCTAAGACTACCCATGGCGATTTGCAGAGGTAGTGGGCCGCATGACCTGTACGCATGAAGAGGGTTAAGTTCTTTCCAATCAACTGGCTCGGGGATCCGTTGCCTCCGTACTTGTGGCTATGCCCCGCCCTAGACAAGTAGAAACATTGGTGGAGACGGTCCGAAGCCCCCTATCTGCCTCCTTTCTGGGAGTTTCAGCCGTTCCTAGCTTACATGCCTGCGATATCGCTGCTTGATCCCGCCCCGCCTGTGCTCGCCTTGATACTCGAATGATCCTTTACTTCGTTCTGGAAACAGAAGAGACCCACGCTGGCGGTCGTAAGCCTGATCATAGGAGTGTCATACGACGGAAAGCATGAAGAGGCGTCGGCGCCACGATCTATCATACCCGGTCCAGGGTGACACAAAGGTAAGGTTAGCGATGGCAGCTGTGCAGGCTTCACCACTATATCTGTTGTAAGGTTGCAGGTGGGATGAGCGCACTGACCCGTTCGGGTGCGATATTGGTATCCAACCTGATTCTCTCCATCTCCCTCTCCACTGATACGCCTCAGCAACCCCCATGTCACGCGGTACGCAAGGCAGACTCGCTAGACCTTTACAATTCTCCTTTCAATTCTCGGCCGGTCGCACAACATTTTTTTCAGGACAACCAGGCAGTGTTACACTTTCCCTTCCTCGCGGCTAGGACGACCGCCTGCTCAAGCAAGTGCTAGACTAGAAGCTGCATATTAAGTATCTTTATAAAAAACATGGCACAATGGTGGAGATAACATCTACCGGCAATTCTACGGCTGCAGAAGAAGTGTCACGACCACAAAGCAGGGTCGGCAGTTGGTCTTGGGATTGGCCTACGTTTCACCAGCTGTGTTGCGGAAGAGAACCTGTTCGGCTTGGCCATGAATCTATACGGACGTGCATCTACCAGGTTACCGTTCGCTCGAGCTAGCGCTTGCTTCGCCACGATCTGAGGCGTAATGATGGGAGAACCTGACACTGCTTGCATGCCCAGACGTATCATACTTGCAAGGTATTAAGAAAGCCTGGGTGGGCCGGATTCTCAACAGAGACAGACCCCATAGGCACGGCTAGGATATAAGGCTCTCCCTTTGGGCTTCTCCTCATCGTTTAACTTCATCATGGTGGACAGTCTCCTCGTTACTCTCATTGTTTTCCTCCTCTCCGGGCTGATCCTCAGTCTCGTGATTACATACCGCGACTCCCGACCTCTCAAAGACATGGTCGGACGAGGCTACTATTTGCAGATCACTCTAGTGGTCCTAGGGACTGCCCAGTGTCTCTTGTTTGCGGTCAGTGTCGGATTGATCATTTATGCGATGTTCAAGGCGGATCAGCTTCGCTGGGCGGAGCTAGTCATCTCATGGACTCTCCAGTGTATCTCCTGCACAAACGTAAGATCCCATGATGAGTCCGAGATGACTACTGACATCTTAGTTCTCCCGCTTTCTCCGCCCTTTCATGGCTTTCCGCTTGCTGCTGCTGCTAGCCCTACCATACGTCGTGGTGTTAGGGTTAGCTGTAAGCGCCGCCGTAATCAACTACATTCCGTAGGTCAAGCGCCAGGCTCGTAGAAAAATGCTGATTTTGGATAGAGATCAGTCCATCAAGACAAAATACGAAGCAATACTCTTGAAAGTCGTCACTGTCGTTTCAATTGTGCAAGGCATTATTTCATTTGTCCAGCTTCGTCGTCACCGAACGGCAGGCCCTACGCCAGATCATAGCTCGGAGCTATTGTTCAAGACAGTTATTGGTGCCAACGCTTTCTCGGCACTATCTGTTCTGATTTGTGTTGCGTTTCTGCTCTCCCGGGATGGAGTTATCCGTCTTCGTATGACGACCCTTTTGGTAAGCCGGGCCCGTTATCTGCCTACAAACTCTAACAATTGATAGGTAGGGTTGAGCGCTCAAATATTATGTATAAGTTGTTTTATTTTGCCCGCAGCCGATAGATGGGTCAATAATTTCCATTGGGTCAATGTTTTGGCTCTTCGTAGTGATTTCTCTATACAGTTGGAGGAGATGGAGCCGTAACTGACAAGAAATATGCCCAACCTCAACCTACAAGTTCCTATACATTGCGATCGCGGTGATGTAATTCGCGTTCGGTGGCTTACCTCCAAGTGCTTTGAGCATGCACGTGCTACATTGCTCAGAATCTACCCACTGCGAGCTCAACCTTTTCTGAGTCAACAGACTCCTCGGTGCCGTGTCTTGGGGACGGTTGGAGACCTACCCGTGACAGCTGCTTCGGCGACAAGCCTCGTTTCGTGGTGACTTCGTCTCCCAAACGCATTCATGGGCATCCTTCGAGAAGAACCTTCTTACGAATGGGTCGAGCTCGCAGGAACCACGCTTCCTCTCGATGGAAGTAAGCCCACTCATTCGTATTGGATCTTGCAAGGCCGAGTCAAACTCGCTGTCTTTCTCCCAGGTGTACGTAACAGCTGTACCTACCCCTCTTACAGCAGGGTTTCAATCAGTGTAGACGACTACCTATCGTACGATCTAAACCGTGGATATGCCCAAGCAGGCCGGACGAAACAAGAACCCCACTGTAGAGCCCTATTACGGCATCGCCGAACGCTGCTCGTCTCCCTACGTGCAAAAGCAGCGGGGGGTGAATTGGTGAAGGCGTCGTGGTGGACCATTGCTGCCCCGTACGTGATGCTCTGCGACACGGCATTGCATGCTACGTCGGCCCAGAACAGGGCTCTTCCGCTAACTCATGGTCATTATCCATGCACCACTAGGGTGCCTGTTGCAAGTCGTAGCGCCAAAGCGGGCGGAGTGCCCAAGAACGCCTTGCGAGCCGGTCTGTGAGCCAGTGGAAGTCGATACTGCGCGCACCATCCCACGCCGTATTCATGCAACTCTATTATCTAGCACATGGGTGGTAGGAACGCCTCTGTTTTAGACGTACCCTTTACACCGCATGATGGAGAAGAACGCTGGAGGTCTACCGGGAACTTAGTAGCTTCAGGGGCAAGTAGCACAATCATCAAGCCTACCTGCTCTACTGCGAAAGGAGAGACTGGAAATCTGTGCACTTATAATTTCCTGCTATACTTCACCGTCACGGAAGAACTTTTGACCCGCGATCCTGATGTCCCCAATAGGTGCATGTCCGGAGACGTCTGAGTTTCAAACCTCGATGCAGCTGATAAAGCCCGCACTCGCTGCAGCCTAGAATCAGGGGTAACTCATCTACCAACCGCCGTGGAGGAATGACTCTCCGCATGAATCTCCCCTTGCTAGCGGGAAGGCGTAGCCGGTGCCAGTGATGGGCGGAAGAACGGCCATACGTCTCACATGTTTGTACCCTGCACGGGAAGCGGAAACATCGATCCCTGAGTTGGTGGTGGCGCTGCCTTGCACCTACCTATACAGCGGCCGACATGACCACCATGCAGTCGATAGTAACACCCTTTTCCGAACATCCTAGGATGGAATGAGAGATGCAAGGGGGCAACGCATGGAGGAGAGACATGCGGCCGAAGCTGTGTCAGTGACAAGCGCATGCTGCGCCTCCCTTTCTCAGATACGGGGTCACTGGGAACGATAAAGGACTCGCTTGTACCATCTTCGTCCGCGCTGCATCACTATCGAGTCTTCCACCATGAGCCTTTCGCAACTCTCGAACGACTCCGGCACGACGATTGAGGACGACAATTGCTATAAGGGTGAAGTATCTTCGGAGAACGTCAACTCTCAGGTATGAGATCGCTATGATTGATCTCTTCCATTAGGTGCTGACAAATCTTTGTTATAGCCAGTCGTAGGTTGGGCCGATCC
Source organism: Darksidea phi (assembly GCA_030770425.1). Taxonomy (NCBI): domain Eukaryota; kingdom Fungi; phylum Ascomycota; class Dothideomycetes; order Pleosporales; family Lentitheciaceae; genus Darksidea; species Darksidea phi. The sequence goes on along the minus strand of JASJFT010000221.1, from coordinate 18,619 downwards.
GCAAGGTCTTGTGCCATCCCCGTCATGCCCTGCCTCACAAGGCAGTCCACACACAAAACGTCCTGTAAGGAAGCGAGTGTGCTCCGAAGAGAGAATTCCGGACGACGGGCGTCCGGCCATCAGGAGAAAGGTTTCCTCAACGGTCAGCTATTTTCCGAATGCTCAACAAAATATGCCAACTGCCCATGCATACATAGGAGGAGGAAAACTCGGTACCGGCGACCACGACAATGAACCGGGATCTGGAGGCGAGGGTCGAAACGCTAGAGGTTCGGGTGAAGCTGATGAAGTTGGAGAAGTCGGTGGCGTCGGAGAAGGTCGTAAAGTTGGTGAAGCTCCTCCGAGAGTGGGCTGAGACGAGTGAGAAATACCTGCAAGAGCCACATCGCTCATGTCAAGCTAGCAACCTTCTTCACTTTAGCTAGCGGAAATTCACAGTCACGCGTGTTTTAATGCTATCATGATAGACTCAGATGTGCCACGCACGCAAGCGTTGCTATTCATACAAGTCCGTAGGTCACGTCAAGTGATTATTAACCTTCTTTTGGGGTTCGTGATCCTGATCAACAGGCTGGAACCGCGCCACTCCCTAAAGGAAGCGAGCTAACCCATTCGTGTCCCCATCACGCAAGGCAGACTTGAGCCTCTAGTCTTTCTCCTAGGCAACAGTTTGTCAGCTGGTCTAGAGTATCAGGGATAGTACATCGAGAAATATCGCGGCACGAAGACAGTGCCTGAAATGAACGAGCAGTGGAGTGCAAGTTAACCTATCTCGGCTGCAGAGTGGCAGCGCAATAGGGTTATCAAACGACCGCACCTCGTCTACCTCCGCCTCGCCCACCTCTATCTGCCTATATCGCCATGGACGAGCCCACAGCCACAAAACTCATTCAGCTGACGATTCCACCTGAGCCGTACATGAGGCTTGACGACATGCCGCCGGAAAACGACGAAACACACGCTACAGCAAATGCTATGCACGTCTTAATCGAGGATTGCTGTGTGTAGGACTGGCCATTACCATCCGAAAGCGAGACGAGCGCGACCAAGGAGAGTCAGCGGCGAGCAACAAGAGCACCATTTCGGTAGCTTTAGCATCACTCCTCATTGAGAGACTGTGTAAACTGGGTCCTGAATCTGTAGTCAACACCTATAATCTCGTTGAGGGTTTATACATATGATTGTTACTAGTTATATCGTAAATGCACCCTTATATTTCCTTCCCTGCGTTATACTATTAAGTATTGTACAGTACTTAGTTCAATAACCCAGACGCATTAGATTCGCATCCATAAAATCTATAAGCAGATACAGCTGCCAGGGCGACTAGGCGTACCAGCTCGGTGGTTTGCTTGGAAAATTGTAGAAAGGGATGCTATAGGGTCTATTAAGCTTAAAATGGAATAGGAAAGATGGATTTACAGACCTTGGCCAGCTGAGTTGCAGAAATTTCCTTTGTTGATAAATGAAAATGTTGCGCTTGGTCGGACCATAGACGTGGGTTTTCCAGCTCAAACCTCTCATCATCAGTGCCTCTCTCCATGAGTTGTTTCATCACTCTACCCAGTGCCTTGGTGTCACTCATAGAATTCTCTGGCTTGCTTTTCGAACATAATTCAGGATTCGCTGCACCGAGATGCGTTAGCATTGGCGTAATGCGACTAGGTAGGTCCTTACCGATTTTAAGAACGCCTTTTTGCGTTAACAGGAGGTTCGAGCACGAAATGGAGCCGTGTACTAGTCCTTGTTGTTCTAGCTACTGCCAAACCCACTTCTGACCATCCCAGCGTCTGTATTTCTGATCCTGTGCGTCCCACACCCACCCGCCTGACGTGCTACTTGCAGGACCTTGCTCGGAAACCCTATGAGCTGTCGGATCCTGCGTTCCACTTGAGGAACTAGAGGCCTCCGAAGCTCGAGAATAAGTTTGGAGCCACTGTTCCTTGCTCATAACCGTTCCGCGAGATTCCAAGAAATCGGTAATCTTGTTGTTTAGCTCTGTTTTCAGTTAGTTTCGTAATCTCACGTCGGTATCGTTAAACGATTTAAACCTACCTAAGAGAGGCATCTCTCTCGCTGTCTGGAGAGAGTAATAATCTATATACTCGTATACTAGAATAAGATCCTCGGGTAATAGGGTACCTATACGAATTAGAATTTAGAGATACTCTATTTTATACAAGCGACTAACTAGTAGGAATCAAGTAGACTACCGTATTTTATCCTTTAAAACCTTAGACTAGATTTCTCTAAATTTTAGTATTTAGGCGTATAGAGGCGTCGTTTAGTACTATATTCTAGGTTAACCTAAATCTAGATATCTTTAAATAGGGGCTTACTTATATCTATAAGTATTTAGACTAAGAGCCTTAGCTTTAACTATACTAGATTTAGTAAGAATATTATAGCTATACTATCTTTATATAGACTACTCTCGAAGTCTAATAGTATATTTATTATTTATACGGAATAATTCCTTAGAAATAGTCTTAAATACGTTAATAAGTCCCGAAGATATAAGTATTAAAGAGAGGTAAAGATAATTCTTAAGTAATATTTAAGTAAGATTAAGATACTTTACGAGTAGATAAAGAAGATAATAATACTTTTAGAATTTTTATTAAAAAAGGTAGACTTTTTATATAGTACCTATATATATAGCCTAGTAGCTAGGGATTAATTATATTATAAAGGGAGATTATAAAGAGGCTATTCCCTCTCTTTCTAATTCTTTCTAATTCCTTTAATCTCCCCCGGTTAACTTAGCTATAAGCCGATATATAATTAATTAATAGATATTACCTCTTAGTCGTTAATAAATTGGATAATAGGTTTTAATACCTATTTTAGACCTATAAGGGGGAGGACTATTAAGTTCTATTAAGATTTTATATTATATATACTATATATTTTACTATTTTACTCCTCTTAATTACTATATTTAGCGATACGGGAAGATAGTAATTAGCTTAGTATTATTAGACTAATTCCCTATTAATAAGATAATTATAGTTATATCTATACTACTAAGGATTTTTTTATATTTCTATATATTCGACTTATATACCCTAGCTATATCTTATTTATTAAGAAACTTCTAACTATATTAATCTTATAAGAATTTTTAGTTACTTTATCCTTAATATACTACTATATTTTCTTACTAGTAGTAATTTAACTATCGATTTTATTAAGTCTAAATATATACTAGACTATAAAAGACTAGATATATACTAGATTATAAAAGACTAAAGTATACTTAGTATCCTAAGCTATAAGATTTAGTCTCTTATAAGAGTTTTTATTATTACTTTTAACTAGTTTTTATTATTACTTCTAACTAGTTTTTATTATTACTTCTAATTATCTATAATATTTAGCTACGTATTCTAACGTATTATTTTATTTTATATAAAAGAGGTCTACTAATATAGCTTTTCGACTATTTCTATTTATAGTAATTTTCTAATCTTTCTACTATATCTTAACGCTAGTATAGCTTTTAAGCTATTCGATTTTAAAAGTTAAGCCCTAAGTAAGTACTATAAATATAATAATAAGATCGAAATTCTAAAAGTTAGTCTTAGTAATCTTTAGATAGATTTATTATATATAATATTCTAGATTCTAATTTTTATAGTTTACTAATTACTATATATAGTTTTAAATAGAGTAATACTTATATTTAATATATTTATAATATAAGAGATTATCTATATAACTATTAATAATTATATTAATAATATAGAAAATAGTATACTAGTTAAGTATTCTTATATTTTTACTATACTAAAAGGTAAATACTCTTCTTAAATATAAGTAATACTTATTTATATATCTTTAAGGAACTCTACTTCCTAAGACTCTTATATTACTAAGAGAGGATACTACTTAATTCTTCTTATAGCCCTCTTAGTCTATCTCTTAAGACGGTTTAAATATTATCTTAGATAATTTCTACTCGAAATATACGAAGAAGTAGGATACTAACTAATAGCTTAACGAGTATAATTTTAAGAATATAGTTATAGATAATATAAAGAAAAAGTAGATAACTAGATAATATAGTACGAATCTAATATCTATAAATCGCCGAAGTTAGTCTTATAAATTAGTCTAAGGGTAGATTTCTATATAGCTTTATACTTATTAAATAGAGTCTAGGTCTAATAGATTAATTAGACTTATTCGGGTATTTATATATAAGGTAGAGATAGAGAAGTAGAAATAGAGGTAATAGTTTAATTATATTAATATACGAGGATTAATCTAGATTCGAATTTACTATAAGGAAGAAGACTATCTAAGAGATTTATAATTATTATATATTAATTTAATTCTTTTAGATTTATAGAATTTATAGCTTTATTTATTATAAATATATAGTTTTATAGATTTATTATATAACTATTTATATATCTATATTATAATCGATCTTTTATTTAAGATTAATATTATAGTATTTCTTATACTTATTATCTAAACTAGTAATAGACTCGATTTCTAGTAGCTCTAGCTATATATAATTTATAATAATATATTTTAGTATAGTATATATCTTATTAAGCTATATCTTATAATATCCTTTACTTCTTTTATATTAACTTTTATCTTATCTATAACTTTTACTATATATTAAATATTTAATTCTTATAACTTCTATATACGGGCCTTTTACTAGAATAGTAGATTAGATCGTTTATAGAACCTCTTTATATTAGCTTATTTTATAGCTTATATAGATCTAGATTACTCTATTTATATATAACTAATAAGAGTTAATTATAAAGTCTTCTTATCTAAACTATAACTAACTATATTAATAATTATAATTTACTTAGATCTACTTTTTAGATTTAAGAATATCTTAGTAGTATATAAGCTAGCTAAAAAGCTTCTTCTATTTATTAACTTATTAATACCTTTAAATACTAAAATATCTATATTATAAGATAATATATCTTCTTTATAAATTAATTACTAACTAGTACTAGAATATAAAAGTATACGAATAATATTAGATATAGATTAATAATAGTAGAGAGTTTATATTCTCTTATACTAAATTAATACTTAAAGAAGATAATTACTACTACTATATCCTTACTAATTATTATTATAGCTCTACTACTAATATCGATATTAATATTAATCTAATTAAGCTCTTATATTAAACGGGGTCCGGGCCTAATAGGTTATTTAGCCTCGTTTAGGGTTTATACTTAAGATAGGAAAGAAGGAGTTAGAATAAGTAGGTAATAGTTTAATTACGTTAATAGGTAAGGATTAATCTAGATTCGAAATTAACTATAAGAGAAAACTATCTAGGAGATTCGTAATCTTTATATATTAATTTGGTTTCCTTAGATCTATAGGATCTATAGCTCTACACTTATATAGATCTACTAATCTATAAATCTATAGCTCTATAGATCTATATTTATTAAGTCTTATAGATCTATAAATCTATTACGTAACTTCCTAGTAAAGTCGTCCGTACTAATTATTATTTATACTATAGTTATAGTCGTCGTATTCTATATTAAAGCTAGTAATAGGTTTAATCTCTAGTAACTCCTCTTACTACTATCCCGTAGTATATATTTAGTTCGTAATACTATCTCCCCTCTCTAAACCTTCGGCTCGGAGGTTATTTTAAATCCGGTATTCGGCTATATTAGCGTTAGCTTAGGATTTTCTTAAGTTATACCCTTTTTTCTCTATAGTTTTCTATAAAACTAAAGAACGTCTTATACTTATTAATCGTATTAGTCGTAATAGTTCTAAAATATTTCCTTACCCTCGGTATAGTAGGCTAGAGACGCCCTATATTATCTCTTCTAATAAAAGTAAATACTACGAGGCTTATATTCGCGTAAACGTACGAAATTCGTATTAGTTATTAGAGGTTTCTATAGCTAAGTATCTATTTTTAACTATAATTTATATATATAGGCTTATATATATTAGGGCGATCCGTTAACTATTTATAAGAGAAACTTTAAGCTTAGTTATAGGTAGTTAAAGAACGTTATAAGAAACTACTTTATTATATAGCTAAGTTTAGTTAAGAATTATCTAATATATAGGCGAGGGTTTAACGTTTAAAGAAATAGAAAGAGTTTCTTAATAAGAAGGTAGCTAGATAGTCTCGTATCCTTAAGACTAAACTTAATACTAAGGAGGAAGAGCTCCGGTAGCTAGGGTAGTAGGAAGATCTAAAGGTCTCTCTAATCGCTTTAAATACCGCTTATAACGTTATAGATAATATTATTCCTCTTAGTTTATTAAATATCTCGTATTACGTTATAAATAATACTAGTCTTCTCGACTTACTATAAGGTAAACTTATCTTATCTTTGGATTTCCTTTAGGATTATAGTTTTAGTACTCTATAAGCTTCTTAGGATAATTAAGATTATCTTCGAGTTCTTAGGTTCGTTCTTATAGTTTTCTATTCTTATCTATTTCCTACTATTAAATTAGATAGTAGTTTTTTCTATTTCTAATATCTTTATCTAGGATTTTTTCTACTTTCTATTCTTTATTATCTTCTCTATATATATCTACTTCGTATACTACTAGTTTAGTATCTTATAGTACTTTTTTTAATAAGCTAATATAGAATATAGGATAGATTTTTATTTACGAGAGTAATCTTAGTTAGTAGTTTATAGATAAGACTTATTTCTTAATTTTATAGGGTCCGATCTTAGTATAGTCTAGTTTACTATTAGGTCGCTTACTCTTAATATTCTTTTATAGTAATTATACCTTTTCTCCCTCTTTAAAAGTAGGTACTTCTTTTTATTTTTTATCGTAGTATTTACTTATTCTATTTTAAAGGAATTCTACGTCTTTCTTAAGCTATTAGTATATTTGTAGAATAATTTTTATTATTTCTTCTCTATTCTAGCTATAAGACTAAAGTTACCTAGGTTCCTTATATATTTTTAGTTTAATTTCGTAGTTTATAAAGAAAGGTATTATCTTCGTTATACTATATTACGAACTATTATATATAAATTATACTATAAGTAAAAGTATAACCTAATTATTCTAGTAATAGTTTAGATAATATCTAAGGTATTATTCTACTATTTAATTTATTTATTCTATTAGTCCGTCTATCTACGAATAATATACGGTTAATATACTATACTTAGTTCCGAGTTTAGCTATAAAAGTTTACTAAAACCTTACTATAAACTTAACGTCTCTATTTAAGATTATTTTATCTAATATTCTATATTCGTTAAATACGTATCTTAGTAAGGTATAGACGAGCTATTCTACTATATTTCCTTTATCTATATATAGAATAAAGTAAATATACTTCGTAAACTTATCTACTACTACTAATATAGTATCGTAGAATACTTCTATTATTAGTTCCTTAGAACGTAGTAACTACGTAATAAAGTCTATAGTAATAATCTTCTATAGTCCTTTTATATTTTCTATTAGTTATAGTATTCTATAAGGTACGTATCTAGTATATTTATTATAATAGTAGTCTATATATTCTACGAGAACTTATATTACTAGTTATCTTATATATAGAAAATAGTACGTTCTTATTAGTTATTTAAAAGTTTTCTCTACTCCCTAATATCTATATACTAGTACCTCGTAGTATTATTTAATAAATTCTTTTCTTATTACCTTAGGTATATAGACTTTTTAGAATATATAGATAATTTTATTCTTTTCTTAGATTACTCCTTAGATCTCGTTTCGTTTATCTATTACTTCTATAGTAGCTATACGAATCTATTAGGTCTATTTATTTCCTTTTAATTTAAGCGTTATTTCTCGTATTTCTACTAGTTTAGAGCGATTATAGGTAATCGTTTCGTTCGGTTATAGCTTAAGAATAGCTATACTAGGTTTCTCCGTTCTTTAGTAGTTAGGTCTTCTACTAAGCGCGTCTACTCGTTTATTTTCTAATCCTTTAGTATATACGATCTTAATATCGTAGATTACGAGGGTTTATACCTATTATATTTATCTTTTAATTAAAGATTTATTCGTTAAGAATCCTATTAGGTTCTTATAGTCTATATAGATTATAATAGAGTATTTAGATTCTTATAGATTAGATCTCTATTCCTTTAAAGCTTTAATAATTACTAATAACTTTTTATTATAAATATCGTAGTTAAGTTTAGCTAGTAATATCTTTCGTAAGAAGTAGTATACTAGTCTAAGGTTATCTTTATTATCCTTCTATAGTAGTACTACTTCTATTATATAGTCTAATATATCTATCTTAATAATCGATAGTTCTTTAGGGTTATATATCTTAATTATAGGTTCTTTTATAAACTATTCTTTAATCTTTTTAAAAGCTTATTAGTACTTTTCCCTTTATTTAAAGAGTTAGTCTTTTCTTATAAGTTATATAAGTAGTACTATCGTTACGCTCTATTATAGTATTAGTTTTTAATAGAAATTATAGAATCCTAAAAACGATTATAGTTCCTTAAGATTCTTAGGTATAGGCTATTCTTTAACTTTCTCGATTTATTATAGGTCTACTTTAATTTCTCCTAGTCTAATAATAAATCCTAGAAACTCTATTTCTTATATATAGAATTTATATTTTCGCGGATAAAGGTATAGTTATATTTTCTTAAGTATCTATAGGACTTTCTTTATATATTCTTTATATTTCTTTTCTATTTTAGAATAGATTAGAATATTGTTAAAATATATTATTATAAACTAGTCGAGATAGTTTTATAAAATATTATTAATCTATTCCTAAAATATCGTAGATATATTAGTAAGTTTAAAAGGTATTACTTAGTACTTATATAGTCCTTTTTTAGTCCTAAAAGCTATTTTTTATTCTTCGCCTTTTTTAATTCTAATCTAGTAATATATATTCCGGATATCTAGTCGTATAAACTATTTAACTTTTCTTAATTAATCTTATATTTCTAATATTAAAGGTAGGAGGTATTAGTTCTTAATCGTAATATCGTTAAGTATTCGGTAATTAATATATAGTTATAATTCCGTAGTACCCTTTTTAGGTACGAAAAGAACTAGGTATCCTATAGGTAAATTCGAGTATTAAATATACTTTTTTATAAGGTTATCTTCGAGGTATTTTATTATAATCTTTTCCTTTTCTTTAATTAGCTTATAAATTAGTCTAAATTCTAGAGTTTTTCCTTTTTATAGTAGGATTACGTAGTCCTAGGACTAGTACTAGGATAAACTTTTCTCTAATTCTATAAATAATTCTTCCTATTTTTTATATCGTTCTAGAATATTATTATTTTCTTCTTAAGTTACGTCTAGATTCTATTATAGGAATAATACTTATTAGTTCGTCTATTAAATTTAAGAATTAGCTTCCTAGAGCTATAGTATTCCTAAGATTATATCCTAGTCTTCTAATATCTTAATTATATTAAGTATCTCGTTTTCTTTCTTCTATCCCTATAGACTAAGTTTACCTTTAGTTTCGTATATCGTAGGTTCGTTAAAGGGTTCTCCTTTAATAGTATATACTATACTAGGGTATTATTTCTTCTATTAGGGGATCTTCTTTCGTTAAATAAAGTTCTTACTAATAAAGTTTCGAGTAGCTCTACTATTAATTAAGGTAATAATTTTCTTTTCCTAGTAGGTTCTATAGAGGTAGATATAGTCCTATCCTTTAGTTCCTTAAACTCTTATCTTTTTTAGCTAATACTTTATATTAATTTTAGTTTAAATATACTTTAGGTATTTATTCTCTAGGTATTTATACTATAGTCTTCCTAGGATATAGTTTAAAGGTAGAAGTAGTCCTAGTATAATTTATATATATCCTTTTCGTCGTTAATTCTTAAATCGTTATTATCTATATACTACCTCTAGTATAATTACTTAGATAGTCCTTTTATTATAATTCTTTACGGGATAGTAATTATTTTTCTATTTTACTCCTTTATAGAGTCGATATTCTTTTTATATATACGAGATCTATATAATCTTAAAATATACTAAATATCTTATTTCGTATTATAGGTCGTCCTCTAGATTAACCTTATATCTCTAATCGTTATACTTTATAGAGATTATCTATATAGAAATCTATTATTTAATTACTATATATTATAGTTATTCTTTATTAACTATTTTTATAATATACCGTATTTCTTTCTAGATTTTTTAATTAGGTATAAGGTCTATAATAATAAAGTTCTATTTAACCTATTATTTAAAATCTTTAAATGGTCGGTATATTAGGTAAGATCTAGACTATTCTTTATAAATCTCCTATATTATTATAGATATTATAGTTTTCTCTATAAACTATAGGGTTTAAGTATAAGTTATATCGAGTTCTAGTACTAGTCCTATTTCTTCTTTAGATAGTCGAATTATCTATAGATATCTAACGTTTTTATATATAGTAACTAGATTTTTATCTTCTAGTTCTAAGAATTTATTACTATTATTAATTATTTATAACGGCGTATCTAGGATATTATTAAAGTCTTCCTACTCCGTAAATAAGTCTTTCTCGGGTACTTCTTCTTATACTTCTAGTAAGAACGAAACTCTCCTTTAAGACTCCCGAATTATAGCTACCTACTATTTCTATAGCTAATAGCTAGTATTTAACTTAGCTTTATAGTACGTCTTATACTAATTACGTATATAAGTCGTCTAATATATAGTATTATATTCTTATATCGTAGCTACTCTATTCTTTTTACCCTATTAGGTATATCGAGGTTTTTCTTTTCTCGGACCTAATCTATAGTCTTTTACTAAGTATTCTTACTTCTTATACTTAAAGTATACTTATTTCTCGTAGAGCTCTTATTTCTTAAGGTTCTATTTCTTTTTCTTAGGCTCTAAGCTAGCCCCTAGGACTATTACCTCTAGTCCATAATACTTTTCTTCCTTCTTCTTTTTATAGAATTTAACCTTCCCCTTTCTCTTTAAGTTCTAGAGATAGAGGTTATCGTCGATCTTAATAGCTTATTTAATTAGTCCTCTTATAGTCTAGGGTCGTTCTATCCGAATTATTTTATAATAGATATAATCTTTTAGTCCTTCGTAGTATTATAATATAAGGGCTATCTCTCCCTATTAGATCTTTATAGCGAGTTATTCGAACTTAGACGTATAGGTTATAGCGAATTTCGTCTACTTAAGGCGTATAATTTTCTATTCTACTAACCTTTTTAAATTAATATTTCTAAAGGTAATACGTAACTTATTCTTAAAGTACTCGTAACTTAAGAAAATAGTCTTTATTTCGTTACTTTACTAAGCCTCTAGTAGTTATAGTTATTCGTTTAGATACATTTTAAACTAGGTAATAGTCTTCCCTATAAACTAGGCGGCTATAAATAATACTTTATTACTCTTAATAGGTAGTTTTATTCTATTAAGGTTAAGGTAAATTACTATATTAGCTAGAAATCCTCTAAGTTTTAATCTCGTTCTATTAAACTTTTCTAGTTCTTTAAGCTTTAATAATTTACTTATATATCTCTAAAGTTAAACGGTTAACTCCGTAAGTTAGACTTCTAATATATCTTCTCTTTTCTTAAATATATATTAATTCTTAATAACTCTTTTAAAGTTTTTTATAGTTATACTACCTTTTAGGGAACTAAACTTCCTATAACTTTCTACCTCTAAGGGTTCGCCTTAAGTTAGTAGCTACGCCGCTCTACTTTATTAGGTTCCTTCTTCTACCATCGTAGTTAGCTATTCCTACCTACTAGATAGTTAAGGTATTAAACGAGGTCCGGGCCTAATAGGTTATTTAGCCTCGTTTAGGGTTTATACTTAAGATAGGAAAGAAGGAGTTAGAATAAGTAGGTAATAGTTTAATTACGTTAATAGGTAAGGATTAATCTAGATTTAAAATTAACTATAAGAGAAAACTATCTAGGAGATTTATAGTCTTTATATATTAATTTGGTTTCCTTAGATCTATAGGATTTATAGCTCTACGCTTACGTAGATCTACTAATCTATAGATCTATAGCTCTATAGATCTATATTTACTAAGTTCTATAGATCTATAGATCTATTATATAACTTCCTAGTAAAGTCGTCTATACTAATTATTATTTATACTATAGTTATAGTTATCGTATTCCGTATTAGAGCTAGTAATAGGTTTAATCTCTAGTAGCTCCTCTTACTACTATCCCGTAGTATATATTTGGTTCGTAATATCTTAATTATATTTATTTTAATTTTATAAATATAGCTATAATTCTTATACTATTATATATATATTCCTAAACTATTACTTTAAGATTATTATATTAAAGAACTAAGCTTAATATATTATAACGATATAAAAGCTTTAACTAATATTACTAGTCTTCTTTTAGATAAGATTAAAGTATACGAGGTCTTAAAGATATACTTCTATTCTAATATTACTTATTACCTTAGATATAGGGTAAGAGATAGTTATATAATAGGTCTTTATTTCGTATAGTATAGGAAGAATTTATTAGAGTAGATAAAGAATAGGTATACTATTAATATTAATAGTTATCTCTAAGGTATTAAGAATAGTATTAAATATCTATATAATCTAGAATTTATCTACTATAATATTAATTCTACTAATATTATTATAAATAGAACTAATTCTATTATTATCGATTTCGATTTATATTAATATATTAGAGAGCTATTAGGGCTTAAAGTAGGAATAAGAGGCTAAACGAGAGACTTTATATTAGTATAATAGGAAATAGATAATAATAAAATATTAAGGATTTAGAACTAGCTAATCTAGATAAAATAGGAATAAGAGGGTAGAGAGAAATAAGAGACTAAAGAGGAATAAGAGACTAGAGGGAAATAAGAAACTAAAGAGGAATAAGAGACTATACGGGAATAAGAGACTAGAGGGAAATAAAAGACTAAAGAGAAATAAGAGACTATATAGAAATAAGAGACTATATAGAAATAAAAGACTAGATAGAAGAAGACTTTATATTAGTATAGTAGGAAATAGATAATAACGAACTATTAAGAATTTAGAGCTAGCTAATCTAGATAAAATAAGAATAAGAGGCTAGATAGAAGAAGACTTTATATTAGTATAGTAAGAAATAGATAATAATAGAAGATTAAGAATTTAGAGCTAGTTAATCTAGATAAAATAAATATAATATTTAATTATTAAAAAGTATTTAGAAATAATATTAGAAGAAAGAAATACTATTATATATAAGTATCGTATCTAACTTAAGAAACCTAGTCTTATATATATTAATATTTCTTTATTATTCTATATAATTATTCGAGTATTTATAAGTTATTTAACTATAATTAATTTACCTATAGATATATTTAGTTTCGTCGAGACGGGTACTTATCTTAAATATATAATAAATAGTAGATTCTTTAATTTTACTAATTACTATACTAGATTAATTACTATATATATTAATAGGGAAATAAGATAATATATATTAAAGTATATTAAAGATAGTAAAAGTATATTAAAGATAGTAAAGTATAACTAGAAGAGTAATTTAAATAGAAGAGAATAAAGCCTTTATACTATTCTTCTATTATTATAAAGATAAGAATATACTCTTATTTAATACTACGATATAAGTAGTAATAACCTATAATAATTTAAGAGTATATTTATATAGTAAGAATAGATATAGTACTATCTAGTAAATAAGAAGATATATAGACGAATATTAACTATATTATTTATTCTTAACTATAACTAGCCGTTCTAGATTATTCTTTATTTTAGATAGTTTACTATAGGTTTATCTTAATATAAACTTTTACTCTTATTATCTTATATTTTATATAGTTCCTAATTATATCTAGTATTATAAATAGTAATCGATTAATACTTCTAATATAAGACCTTTAGTCCTTATCTTATTATTTATTATATTAGCTTAATTAAGTAGAACTATATATAAAGACCTCTACTTTAGCGTTATAATTATATATATAGGATTTTTTACTTATACTTAAAGTTATACCTCTTTATTAAAAGCTATATATAAGATAAGATTTTCTTAATTATATCTTACTATTATATATTATATATATCTTTATATAAAATTTAGATTAAAGCTAATAAAATATTTATTATACTATTAGTTTTTAATAGATTAAGATTAAGTTAATAAATTCTATTACTAAAATAACTACTTAGAAAAAGATCTAATCTTATTCGTAAATATTAGGTAAAGAACTAAAGATTAACTATAAAGAATTAAGATAGAAAATCTAGAAGATCCTCTACTCTCTTATATCTATCCTACTTTATCTTACTCTACTTACTCTATTTATTAAGATATAGATTAACTAGATTATTATTAATTATACTCTATTTACTCTATTTACTAAGATATAGATTAACTAGATTATTATTATATAATATTAGATTACTAACTAAGTCCTTATCTTAGCTTTTAATTTTCTTAGAATATCCTATATCTTATAATTTATATAAGATTATAATACTTACTTTCTTCTTTAAAGCTTTATTCTTAAAGTTATATTCTCTTTCTTATAATTCTATTTAATAGTAGTTTAACTACTTTAGTAATTCTTTTTATACTATATTATAATCTATATATATATACTAATAATTCTTTTCTTAGTCTAGTACTTTAGTTATTTCGTCTCTTACCTAGGTATAAGAGTAGATAATATTCTACTTTATAAGTATTTAAGTCTTATTTTTTATTTTCCTTCTAAATTCTAATAATATCTAAAGGTTCTAAGACTTCTATAGCTTATTATCTATAGAGGAAAGAAGAGAGCTTACTAGAGCTACTTAGGAGTAAATTAAAAGGAAGATTACTATTTATTATAATAGAGAGCTTAGCTCTCCCTATATAGATCTATCGGAGTATAAGGATACTACTTTTCTAATCTATTAGAGCTTAGGAATAGTTATCCCTAGTACTATATAGCTTAGATATTACGATATATCTTCTAGGTATACTATATAGTAGCGCGCCTACTAATAAGCCGACTAAGTATATAATTATAGTATATAGTACGTACGTACTAGTACTTATACTAGTACTATTATTAGATAAGCTAGTTAAGCTTTCTAGATAAATATAAATCTCTAATACTTATATAATATAAGCGTTTATTACTTATAGATAATAATAAACGCTTTATAAACTAACCTTTCTCTTTCTCTCTTCTTTAGAATAATATTATAATAGCTTATATAAGTATTACCTTTTTTCTTTAAACTCTCTCTAAACTCTTATTATAAGTTTCTTATAAATTAAATATTAACTATTTTATAGACTAGTACTTATTCTTATACTACCTATATATATACTACTACTATCTACTTTACTTATAACTTAACTACTCTAATTATCCTAGTAGCTTCTAGCTATAATTATAGTTATTTATACTACTTATTTATATCTATATCTATATCTTCTCCCCTATTTATATTTATACCTAAGGTATCTACTCTTTAAAGGGATATTTCTAGAGTACTTTAAGTATACTCTTACTAGAAGTACGTAAAATTCGTACTTACTAGATACTTTAAAGGGGAGTATTATAATTTATTAATTAGTAGTATCTACTACTAGTATTATATCTTTAGATATAGTTATCTTATACTATAAGTTTTAGAAGTATACTAGTTACTATTATTATACTTATACTAATTATATTATAGTCTCTAGATAGCCCTATTATTCGCCTAGTAGCTTATCGTAGCTATTAAGACTCGTAATAAATAGATAAGTTATATTTCTTAACTTTATACTAAGCTCTATATACTATATTCTTAATTATACTAATACTATATAGAAGGTATACCGACTTTAGACTATTATATATATACTACTCTCTTCTAGTACTAGCTTAGAGAAGGAGAAAGAAAAGAAGGAAAAGAAGAAGAAGTAGAAGAAGAAGAAATAGGAAGATAACCCTCTCTTAGAGCTTCTAGTTCATTACTAGTAGGTTAAGGAGCTTCTAAAAGAGCTCGTTAACCTTCTAGTTATCTAAGTTCTAGGACTTCCTAATAAGATTAAGAGAGAATAAAGATTCCCTATAACCTTAAATTATAAGCTTTTTTAACTAGTTATTTCTCTATTTTTTTCTATACTAATATATACTTAAATATTTAGTTACTTCTTAAAGTACTAGAATTATTATATTAGTAAGTACTTTATAAATCTATTTACGAATATATTACTTATTTTTAAGTAGAGTACTTTAAATATATTCTTAATATACTCTTAATATAGCTATATATTTTATATATCTACGTAGTATAGTTAGATAGTAATTTACTTATTTTCTCTAATAATAAACTAGATTATCTACTAATTATTATAGAAAATCTACTATATAATATCTAGGTCTAGAGTAAGTTCCTTAAAGAAATACTTAAGAGCTAAGGATTTCTTTATAATATATTCTAGGGCGAGTAGCTTAGCTTTAGTTATAAAGATAGTAATAATAGATTATCTTATAGCTTTCTATAGTATAAGTCCTTTAAAGAGTATAATAATATATCTATAAGATAATTATCTCGTCTCTAAATTATTTATAAATAAAGTATTCCTATATATAAGAAGCTATATATTATTATATCTATTATATCTAATACTTTTATATCGCGTTTTATATAGGTATATAATTATCTAGTCTACTACTATAAAGTACTCTTTACTTATATTTATAAGATAGTATAATAGCTAGAAAGTTATAAATACTATATTAAGACGGAGTATAATTACTATATATAGGATTAATTTTATATACTTTTAGTATATCTTAATCTATAATTTTATTATCTCTCTTATATTCTTTATAAGCTCTTCGTCCGAGAGTAGTATTATAAAGAAGCTTCCTATATTAGTAAGTAAGAACTTCTTTATAATTTTATTAATATATATATTATAGACTAATTTAATTACTTAAACTTCTCTATCCCTAATTACTTATACTCCTAAGAACTACTTAATAGAGCTATAATCTTCTATTCTATACTTTATCTTAATCGACCTAAGGAGTACTTATATAACTAGCTTATCTAATATATAATATACTATAAGTATATTATCTACGTAGAATAGAATAAATATATACTACTCTTTATTAAAGAATAGATATAGCTTTTCTTTTAATACTATAAGTTCTAAACCCTTTAGAGCTTAGAAGAACTCTTTATACTATAGTAGTAATAAGTTACGTAGCCTATATAGTATTTAGTTAAGCTTAATATATTTACTAGATTCTTTAAAGCTATTAGAAAGCTTATAAAGTATATTAGGTTAGTTATCTTAGCGAGTATTTAAGAAGACCCTAACTATATTAAGCTAGTATACCTCTAGATTAAACTATACTATAATTATTATTATTATATAAAAAGATTATATAGCGAGTATTATAGTATAGATTAACTAGATTAAATTCTTAGCCTAGAGATCGTCTTATATATAGATATAAGCTTTATACTTAATTAAGAATCTATTCTAATTAAATTTATAAGTAAATATCTATTTAAGTAGAAGTAGTCTTTATATCTATTTTTTATACTCTACTACTTCCTATATATCTTTCTTCTTAAGTATTTATATTTTCTAATAAGCCGCTTCTATAAATAGCTTTTTATAAGAATATATATATAGATCCCTCTATTTTTCTAGCTCTTTTAGTAGATTATTATAATATTTATAATATTTTTTTAGAAGTATAGCGGCTATAATTATAAAGAGTAAAGTCTTATATTCTATTATTAGCTTAAACTTCTTATCTATAGGGACTTAATCTATAGAAGCTTTATTTAGAATATTATCTAGCTAATTTAGATTACTATTTATATTACTAAGTAGTATATATATTCTACTTCTACTATCTCTAAGTATATCTAGATTATTAGAATTTTATTCTTATAATCTACGACTCGTATATATAAATAGTTTTTAGTTTTTTTTATTATACGTACGTTTAGGGGGTCGCTTAAATACTTCGTCTATAGTATTAGAAGCTATATTACTAGATTAAGAGATATCTTTTATTACGCTCTATAGTACTAAGACTAAAGAGCTAAATTCTTATAGTTCTATTTCTCTAGTATTATATCTTATACGGGGAATATAGAGATTATCTAAAGAGCTCTAACTCTTCTAGATACTAGATAGTAACTTTAACTCTAGACTTAACTTAGAAAATATAAGTTCTATATACTCCTTATATACTATATATATTTTTAGTAATCTACTAGCTATACTTATTACCTATATAGTTACTAGGGTCCTTATTTTCTAATTAGATAGCTAGCTATCTATTTAAGCTAGATTCTAAGATCTAGTACTCCTAAGTTACTTCTTAATTAACTATTAAGTTACTATAGTACTTAATTACTCTTCTAACTATATAGTAGATAGTTCTATAACCTTCTCTATATCTTAGTACTTACTATACTTATTAAGAATATAAATAATTCTAACTACTTCTTTTTAGATAATTATATTTATCTCTCTATCTTTATAGAAGAGTATTTTATTTATAAAGAAAGGGGAAGCTTATATAAGCGGGGGGCGCTTATTAAGCTTAGCTTTCTTCCTATTTATAGTAGAACCTAATAGAATACTATAAA